>JAOXYA010000041.1:5136934-5147675 GCA_028565675.1 Sorex palustris
GTGCATGCATGTATAAATGCCTGCACTCATATATATGTGTATGAGAAATGGTAATTATCAAAACTTCAGTAGATTTTTTATGGGTTATATTGTCATACTATATTTTTCACTTTTTCATTTGATAAATGAAATGAACATTTATTACATTTTGGAAACTTTGTCATTTAAGAAGTTCTCAGATAAGCTTCCTGAACCACACCATATTCAATTCCTATATTTTATGTTTTAATTAAAATTTTTTTATTCGAATGACTGAAGATATTTATCAAGTTATTAGTCAACATTTACTATGTGAGAACTATATAACTGACTCTAAATCAAACAAAGATGCAGTAGAATCTGAAGTTACATAAGAAGCCCGGGTAGCCAATGTGGACAGTGTTTATGGCAGATGCTCTTCTATGGTCTGGGATCAGTGGCACATTTACTATATAGTCTCTTGAAACATGAGTTAGGCAGCCCCAAGAGATCTCTGAGGCCTCAGCTGCCAAGAAGGAGCAAGGAGATAGGAGAAGGTGGTAAAGGAAGTAGGATCTTTGCCTGGATCCCTTATAATTTTACTGCTGTTATTTATCTTTTAAAGGCTAAAATTGGAGTTGTACATCAGTGCTAAAAGAATTATTTTGTGCCTTATGGTTTGAAATTTTTTAATTTTGTCTATACATTCATAAATGCTAGAAACTGTCTTGGAATTAGAGAGAGAGAAAATAGACTCTTACTGTCAATGAGATTTTAGTACTTTTAAGCAGAATGAAACTTTATCTTGGCTCAATCATTTACTCTAATGAGGAATTTTTCTTCTAGAAATCATAGAAAGTTCAGTGACTAGAGAAGAAAGCAGGAAATAAAGCTTGATGGTTATTCAGAATTTGGCAATTGCAAAAATGTTTTCCCTCTCATATTCTGTTTACAGCTATGAATCTTTTCCTTTCTTCCTTCCTTCCTACCCTCTCTTAGTTAATACGAAATCTGTTGTAAGAATCAAAGGATTTATATGTTTTGTTTTGTTTATTCACCTGCAATGTTTATTTATATTTCACATATCAATGAAATACAATGTTATTTGACTTTCTTATGTCTGACTTACTTGACTCTGTGTACCTCCTCAAGGGCCATTCATGTTCATCACTGTTTATCATTTGTAAAATGCTAAACAAAAGCACAATGAATTATCACCTGATTCCTGTTAGAATGGCTTTTATCAGAAGAACAGGAAACGGGCTGATAAGGATACGTAGATAAAAAAAAAAAACCCTGTACATTGTCAGTCAGTTGGAATGTAAATTGGGGCAGTCATAAGAAAAACCATATAAATATTTCATTAAAATATTAAGAACAGAAATACATATGATCCAAGAATTACATTTCTGGGTATTTAATCAAAGATCTGTAAAACATTTTTTTTGCAAAGATGTACTTTCTCCTGTTTGTTGCAACATTATAAAGTCTAGCTAATAAACAGATACAACCTAAGTGCTTATAGACAGTTGAGTTGATAAGGAAGATATGGAGTGTGTGTATATATGGAATGGAATACTACTCAGCTGCAAAATTTTCACTTTTTGTTTGTTTGTTTTGGGTTATACACATGTGTGTTCAGGGATTCACTCATGGCTCTGTGTTTAGGGATCACTGACAGACCTCTGAGTACCATACAGAGGTATGGGAATTGAATCTGGGTCAATGGGTATGAGACAAGCATTTTATCTGTTTCTTATCTCTCCAGCTCCCCAATTTTACTTTCTTTATATTTCTCCAAAATTTACTCTTAAGATTACTTCTGATCTTTACATCTGAGAAGACCAACATACCAAGAAGACCCCATGACTACAAGTTAATAGTTCCCAAAGTGTGAATGTCAAAGCACCATTAGTGTTAGCGAGGCTCTAACTAGAAACTCAGATCCTCAGGCCCAAACCCACACATACTAAATAAGAATTTTTAGGGATACATTCCAGCAATCTGTGTTTTAACAAGCTCTACAATCAATTTTCATGAATACTTGAGTTTAAAATCCTCTGATGGATCAGAGAGACGGCTCAATAGACTGAACATCTGTTTCCATAGAGGAGTCCAGATTCAATCACTGGCACCACATGGTCCCCTAAGAACAACTGAGAGTGACTCCCAAGCACAGAGCATGGAGTAGAACCTGAGCATATCTGACCTCAAAACAATACAAAACCAGGGTCTGGAGAGATAGCACAGAAGATAGGGCGTTTACCTTGCACGCGGCCGACCCAGGTTCGATTCCCAGCATCCCATACGGTCCCCTGAGCATCGTCAGAAGTAACTCCTGAGTGCAGAGCCAGGATTAACCCCTGTGCATTGCCAGGTGTGACCCAAAAAGCAAAAAAAAAAAAAACAAACCTATTTTGGGTTTGGGGCCACACCTAGCTGTGTTTAGGGCTTTTCTGCTGGCCCTGTGCTGGGGGACCACCCTTGGCAGACTTGGGAGAACGCATGGGATGCAGGGATCAAACTTGTGCAAGGCAAGCGCCTGAACTGCTGTACAATCTCTCCGGCCATATATTTCTTTCTTTTTAAAGGCAGCAAGGTAATGTTATACACAGACGGCATGTGATATAAAAATAAGAGAGGATACTGTAATGCTTTTTATTGGTATACTTGGTTTATAGTTACTCCGAGGTGAAATTATTATCAGTCATGTCAAACCACTAACAAGACTTAATAGTATAAAAAGATCCAACATATTGAGAATATGTTTCAGTACCGAGTGTATTTTTATCATTTTAGTCTCCAGCTCAAACAATTTGGAATTGCCCTGCCATACACAGTAGCCAGAGCGGATGAGCAGAGCGGGTGTGGACAAAGGCCTAGCCCAACCTCTGCAGAGCCACTGGCCTCCTGGTCAGCAAGGCCTTCACATGCACAGAAAACAAATGAGCAAAAACAATGCTCCCTGAAAACTCGCCGGAGAGCCAGCTGAAGCAGTCCACCCCTCGTCTCGGGCCATGCCTACCGCACGATCGCTTACAGTGCTGAAGGCAGTGGGACCTTTCCCCCATCAGGGTCACCTGGGCACGGCGGGAGAGAACCGTACCTCCTGCCAGTCTTCCAGTTTGTTGTCAGAGAGATCGAGCTCTGACACGTGCGCGCAGAAGGCAGCGATTTCTTTCTCGTCCCCGGCACAGGTTATTCCGCAGCTGTTCAATACCAGCACGCTTGGGAGGTTGAGGCGATCTGCAGGGTGGGAAAGGGGACACGCTCTACGTCAGTTTCATTCAGTCTGGAGATAGGCAGCCCCAGGAACCAAGACAACCACTGCAGGGATTCAGACGGGGCTTGGGTGGGGCCCACGGGCACTGCATCTGCAGGGGAGACGGAAAAACACAAGCCGGGCTGGGGCGGCGGGGCGGGGTGGGGGGTGTCTGTGCAGCCAGTCTTGCTGGCTTCCCTCTCTCTGCACGACGGCTCAGCCCCATCACCAACAGCAGCTGCTGTGGCCGAGGCCACACTCCACACACCACTGGCTGCTTCTTGGCCCACATTCTTCCTTTCTTTTCAGTTCAAAAGTATCATTCCAGACAGCTCTTTCTTTCTCTGTTTTATGTGTATTTCCTGCCTATGAAGACGATCTCAAACTAGAGAAGGATAATCTCTCTGCTGAATCACTATTGCTCTGCATCCGAGCAGTCGGCCTCACTCACGGGAGTCCATTTAAAGATCTCCATCCGGAAGCCGTTGGGGGCACCGGGCCCAAGGCGCCTGCCTTGCATGCAGCTGACCCCAGCCTGGTCCTGTGAGCACTGCTGGGAGAAGGCCCTAAGCGAGGGAGCGAGGGACGGCCCCTGGAGACCCCCTGCAGAGGGCACCCAACAAACAAAAGCCCAAATCTCTGTCTCTCTTGTACACATCATTTTCATGTCATGAGCATGTAAAATGTGTCCCTTAAAAAGATCAGATGTTAGGGGCTGGAGCAATAGCACAGTGGGTAGGGTGTTTGCCTTGCACGCGGCCAATCCGGGTTCGATTCCCGGCATCCCATATGGTCCCGAGCACCGCCAGGGGTAATTCCTGAGTGAAGAGCCAGGAGTAACCCCTGTGCATTACTGGGTGTGACCCGAACAGAAAAAAAATAAAAAGTAAAAAAAAAAAAATCAAACCTTAGAAAAGATTTGTAATGGGAAAGTTTTTTTGATCACTATAACAAATCATAGTTTGCAATATTGTTACTGTTTATGGTTGCAATACTTTTACTGTTTGTGGCTGCAATACTGTTACTGTTTATGGTATTGCTATACAGTTACCCTCCCCACCACCCCAGTGCCCGGACCACCCACCTCTGCCACATGTCTGTTACTTCCAGTCAGCCTCTTCGTTTTATGGGAAACCTTTCAGAGTCTTCACTTATTTGATGTATCTGGTCACACTAGGGTAGTCAAGTCACAGAATGATTCTGAAACACCTGTGTGGGGCCTGAGCTGGACTGCAGCTCTGCTCCAGGGCACCCCCGCTCCCCCAAGACCCTGCCAGGAGTAATTAATTCCCCAGAGCACTGCCGGATGTGGAGCCCCGCCAAATACGTGTCACTAAAATCATTCTTACTAATAAAAACTATGAGCAGGAGAATCCCACAACTCGTTTTCTCTCTGTATAGAAACAAGGACACCCAAAAGGAATATTTTATTAATGGAGGCCTCAGATTACATGGTTTTTCAATATAGTCCTTTTCAGTATTCAATTTCTCAGGAAGGAAAGGGATCCTGAAAAAAAAAATTACCAAATAATAAGTTGACTTCTTTCTGCTATTCCAGTTTATATGGAGTGACAAGACAGAACACTCAGTTATCTTTGGACCCAAGCACTGAGATGCTGTTCGACGTTAATGCTTCATGGCTACAAAGAACTTCCAAGAACAGTTCGCGGTTACACCAGGCGGTAGTGGAGGGAAATGCACCTTCCCAGCCGGAGCTCGTCACTCTCATCACACTCCCTCTCTGAAAATGGCTCTAGAGTCTCTTGAATCAGCTTCTATGTTCTTGAAGGTTGTTCAGTCCCACGGCTTTGGAGGCTTTTGATCACAGTAATTAACTGCTCCAAATTTCCTTCCCAATCACCGTGCCGTTCATTTGACTCAAGGAAAACTACCAGTGTCTATCTTTGTAAAAATGAAATGCGCTTGTATTCCAATTAGGATGTCAGGTCCCAGGGGTACAGCGCAGGCTTGTACTAGCCTGCCCCTCCACGTCCCTTGAAAGAACTTGCATTTGATAGGCAATTACTCAAGACTGTTATTACTCTCTGAATGCAACTAAAGTGTCTTCTTGCTAATTTGGAGGAAAGCTAGTCCTTTAAGTTAAAAAGAAAAAAAGAAAATCACAATCAAAACCAGTGCACTTTGACTCATCACTCGGATTAATTCCTTTGTAGAAATGGCGCTGTTCTGGTTTACTAGCCCAGGAAAGCACCAGGAAATAAGTATCTCAGGTGCCATTTTCCTTACCTTTCATTGGCGAGCCCTGAGGTGTGGCTGGGACATGGACTCCCATTCCAGGACCGCGGCGGTAAGGAAAGTTCTCAGGACTATATTTTTCACATAATACTTGCATAAAACTCCTTCCAGCAGGTCGATCCATCTTCTTCTCCTAAAATTTTATGAGAAACCGTCAAAAACACTGATCTATTCACATATGTATCATCAATTATTTATTAGGTACTCTGATGGCGTACTACAGACGTAATCTGCACACGGCATGGCCACTGCTGCCTGGAAATTACACTCTGTGGAGCCTGTATGACTTAAAAGAAGCCACACACGAAGGCAGAAGAGAACAATATTGCTCAGCACGTGAAGCCGTGACACAGACTAAAATTCTACGTGTCTGCGAGGTGCCCACGGAACTTAGCTGTCTTACCACACAGGTGCCCAAGGAACTTAGCTGTCTGCCACACAGGTGACCAATGGAACTTAGCTGTCTGCCATAATAGGTGCTGAAAGAGCATCTGTGATCATTTCAATGAAAGATAATTGGATTTTCAAAGTCACTCTCACCGCTCTTTTCAATCTTTCAGTTAGTTACAAACGGACCTATCCTATCAAATACAAAATGTATTTCTTTCGGTCTTGATTTTGGGCAAAGTGTCTTCTCTGTCATTTACTGCTGGGTAAATATAAGATAGTTACTTTCTTGCCTATGCATGAGCTAGAATTTTCATCTCAGGTTCATAAAAAATTGTTACTGTTACTGTGTTTGGCATATGGAATATGTCACGGGGAGCTTGCCAGGCTCTGCCGTGCGGCGAGATACTCTCGGTAGCTTGCCAGGCTCTCCGAGAGGGGTGGAGGAATCGAACTCAGGTCGGCCATGTTGGCTGCATGCAAGGCAAACGCCCTACCGCTGTGCTATCGAAGGGAAGAGTAGAAAAGTGATCTTTAAACGTGGCCCTTTTCTTAAGTAACTGCCAGGACTCTGGTGCTTTATGGAGTTGGCAAAGGTCTGGGAAACAGAACGAATGCTTGCTGAGCACACAGGTGGAACAAGAGCTTTGTACATGCAGGTCACCAAGTCCAGGCTCTGGACGCCGTTTCATAGGGAGCACTTCACAAGTCACCTTGAACATTCGGGCCATCTCTCCCCAGGGGCCATTTGGGAGTCCAAGGCTAGAACCTGTGCATGGTGGTTTGCTCTGTCAGCACAGCACTGACTAGGTCCAACTGAACCGGGTGAGCCTTGAGTACCTTGGGAACCTTCCGGAGGAAAGACGCTTCTTCCCAGGAGGCTGATCACCAGCAACACTGCAGTGCAGGCGCTAAGTCACTCGTGACAGGCACCAGCTCTCATCAAAGACCTGTCTCAAGCAGAACGCCAACAGGATGTCTTGAAATGTTTAACAAAAAAGTCAAAGAAGCTACACTGCTGTCTTCCAAACAATTTGCAGTTCAGAAGAATCAAAAGTGTGTGGGGAGGGTGCTGAAGTGTCAGTGTCAAAATAACAGTCACCGAGTTTAAACAGTACATTTGAGCTTCAGAACCACTTGCTCTAAAATTCAAAGGCAATGACACTCACACAATCTAAATAAGACCTGAGCTATGTCCACTTGCTTGTCTGAATAAAGGCAAGTCAAACCAAGTACTAGCAGGTAAGCAAATATTAAGTTTTCCTTGTGCCTCAGGCTCTAACAATTCTTCCAAATACCCTGGGTTTCTCGTCTTTTCCTTCTTTCTTCCTCTGCTGTTTCTGGTTTTTCAGCCATACCCAGCCGACTCGGGGCCCTGCACTCAGGGATCACTGCTGGCAGGCTCGGGAGACCTTCTGGGGGGTTGGATGGAAGCTGGGTCGGCTGCACACAGGGCACAAGTGCCTCACCGTCTCTTCTCCAGTCCCTTTCCCCTGTGTTGTTTCTCCCATGTTTTCCTCCCTAAGTATGTAAAAGCAACTCCTGGTCTCTTCACTGCTCATTTTCTAGTCTCTGAAATAGCTTTCCAGGAATGCAGATAGTGTATATATTAATACGTGGGGATCAAATTATTCTAACACTGGGATTGCAAAACGGATCAGTAACACAAATCTTAGTCTGGTGGGACCATTACAGGAAGAATACTGGTTGGGAAAGAAAAAACAAAACCCAAACAGAAAAAAAAAAAAGAAAAGAAAGTAAATAGAGGATGAAGAAAGACCTTTGACTGTAGCCTTTTAAGGAACTGGATGGGTATAGAGGGGGTCAAGTGAGACTTTCTGGAAAGACCAGGCGTCAGATGATAACTGACTACCCCTACTGTTGGCAGTGTTGTAAAGTGTCTGCAAAACCATTCTGAACTGGCGATGACAGCCAGGAATCTTGGGTTATGTCGCGTGGCTCCATTCTCAAGTGCAAAACCTCAACGGTTTTGTGCCCCAGACCTTGACTCTAGTATGCTCCTGTAATACACCTGGAGAAAGTCAAAGAAGCTGGAGAGGAGGTCTCAGACACTTCTGCCAAGGAGACTGGAGTCACAATGGCACAGCCAATCAGTCACCCAGGTACCTTGAACTGCTGCGAAATGGTCTGTTCCATGATCCCCATCAGTGGGTGTGATGGAAAGCATGTGAAACGGAACACCACGGAAGATGGGACAGACACCACGTCTGGGAGGGATACGAGACACCCTCATACCGAGTACGAGGGATTGACATTCACGCCCGGATTCACAGGACCTGAATCCGCCAGCCTCACACCTTCCAAGTCGCACAAATATTATGCCATGGAGACCCAAAACGCACATATTAAATCTCCGAAATACAGATTTACGCTCTATATGCACAGTTTACTTCCAGGGGATAAAACAGGAATCAGTACCTCTGACTGAGTCCAGAGAGAAAAAAATGAGGAACAGAATGGAAAACTTTGCTTCTGTACTGTTCACTCATTTAAATCATCTGAACTGACCGAATATAAGCATCATGTTTTTAAATACCGTATCTTTTACAAGTGTGAAATATTTTAAAGTGCTCTATCTTGGGGTGATCTATATGGACCCGCCAAGGCTTTAAAATTTTCCTCATCAATTTTTTTTTTATGGCAAAACAAATCAGAGTACACAGACCATGTATTAACAGTGATTCTTAAATGAACTGGGCAGTCAGACAGAAAGGGGAAAAAAACCAGAAGGGGGCCAAGTGAAAAGAGATGATTCTGTAAAACAGCAATGGGGAAGAAAAAAAGAAAGAATAAAACACATCTGAGGCTAGAACTAAATTGTAGTTAAAAAAAAGAGGTGGTCATACCACAATCTGAAAAAGAAAAGAGCGAGCCGCGTTGCCAAGCTGGGTTTCAGCCAGTGCTGGACAGAGCCAGGAGGCCCCAGTGGGGGAGGTGGGCCGCTAGCTTCCGTGTGCTAATGCCACTGACCAAATATTCCACCCCATGCCCAGCAGAAGTGCCCCAGGAGACAGAGATGAGCCTGCACTGTGGAGACGCAGAGAGTGGCACTGGAGCTGCAGGAGGCCGGGCCTGCAGGATGCGCTTCAGGGAGAGGAGAAAGCGGGGCAGCTACCAACAGCTCAAAAAAGGCGCTCGCGGCAATTCGAAAATATGCACTAAGTTAGCATCAGGCGGAAGCCCCAGGAAGGGATCTCCTAGCACAGAAATAAAGGCTGCTCTCAGGCAGCATAAAATCAATCTGTCACTGGACATGAACATTAGCTGCATACAATGAATCCATTTTACCTGTTCTTCAGAGAAGGGTAGGGGAAAAAAATCTACAAGTTACCTGCCAAGAAGTCTGGGGCTAATTTAATGGCAGAAGAGTCTGCCTTGGAAACGTGAGGCCCCAAGACCAATCCCCGATGCTGCCCCCATTCTCCATGTCACCCCCGCAGCACTGTCACTTGGGATCCCTGTGCCACCACAGATGTGGGATCCCAAGTGCATGTGTGTGAAGACCACGACTAGAGTGTGCATACGCCCTGGCTGGGCGTGGGTCCCTCAGCAGCACACCCAGGGCATGGGGGTGGGGGGCGTTAAATAATAAGAAAATAAAAAGAAACTATTTTTTAAAAAAATACCTGCAAAGATTTTGCTACCCAATATTTGAAAACAAAACCTAGGGAGTCGTTTTGGTCCAAGTTCCCTGCAATCTGACCTGTAGGTCCCTTTGATCTGACATTTCATTCCAGTCATTTTTCTTCCTTGAGGGCTTTGGGACTTCACCCCAAGAATAAAAATTGCTCCATTTAAGGCCAGCCGCACATGCTAGGGGGAAAGGCAGTTCAGATAGAGAAGGGAGCACCAAGTAAAGGGTGTTGGGAGGATCCTCCCAGGATGGGAGAAGCATGCTGACAGTAGACTATAGACCGAACATGATTGCCACTCGATGCCTCTTTTGCAAACCACAGCACCCAAAGGGAGAGAGAGAACAAAGGGGAATGCCCTGCCACAGAGGCGGGGTGGGCTGGGGGATGGGGGGGGGAGGGATAAAAATAAATAGATAAAATAAAATAAAATATGGTCTTGAGACCAGGGATAGGACAGCAGACAAAATACTTTTCTTGCTGGCTACTGACCCTGGTTCAATCCCACTACAGATGACCCTCTGTGCTCTGAGTGAGTCCTGAGCACCACAGACTCAAAAACCCCAAGAAAATAAATTAATTTATCATGGTTTATTGGGATAGGGAAATAGTACATGGCCATAGAAGAACCAGAATACATGCAAAGTATACAAACACCCGGCTTTGCTCTTCAGCATCATATGGTCTACTAATCACCTCTGTGTGCATCCTTGGAGTCCTCCAAGGAAAACCAAGGTGGCCCTGATAGTCCCTAGCACTGCAGAGCCCCAGCAGCACCATGTCCTTGGGCACTAGCACTGAACTGTCAGGTTTTTTTTTATTTTTTGACAAACAAAGCCACTGGGAGTGATCCTGCCCCCATCCCCACCCCAGCAGCACTTGAAAGCACCCCCCACTTCCCAGCTCATACATACACCCAAAAAAGGACCTCTCCATAAGAGCTGGACTCTATAGTAACGCAAGATCATAGCAGGTGCTCAGAAATCATTCAGTTGAAAAAATGAAGGGATGATCTCATTTAAGAATCCTAGCTAATTTTCTGGAAAACAATATGGACAGTCCTTCAAAAACCAGAAATTGAGTTTCCATATGACCCTGCAATAGCACTTCTGGGAATATATCCCAAGGGTGCAAAAAAGCACAGTAAGAATGACATCTGCACCTATATGTTCATTGCAGCACTGTTCACAATAGCCAAAATCTGGAAACAACCCAAGTGCCCTAG
>JAOXYA010000041.1:5170975-5182017 GCA_028565675.1 Sorex palustris
AGGGGATGGACGTAGTGGAGGAGGAGGAAGAGGAGGTGAGGAGGGGGAGAGGAGGAGGGGAGGAGGAGGAGGAGGGGGAGAGGAGGAGACAGCGGCTGTTTCTTTCTCTCCCCCTCTGCATAAATACTCTAAGCCTACAAGCAGACATTGCATAGAATTTGTTCCCATCAGAAAGTGACAACTCCCGGTGAGACTCCCAGGAGGCAGAGTCAAGGCAATTCAAGTACACAGTCCCGTGTCTGGTGCCAACACCCCCCCCCCACCAAAGGACAGCTCAGGGTCCTGCGACACCCTCCCCCCAAGTAGAGGGGTAACCAGCAGCCCGGCCCCCTGACAGCCAGGAAGCAGCAGAAACCAACTCTGCAGATGAAAGTTAAGAAAGTCGATGCTTCAACTGCCCAGCTTAGGCTGGGCTCAAGGAGTCCTGAGCACAGGTGCAGGTGTTCACTCTGAGACTGCCCGGCCCCTCCTGGGCACCCAGCAAACTCTTGTGATGACTAATGCACACACACACACACACACACACACACACACACATGCACACATACGCATGCACACGCATGTACTTACACACTCATACTTGCTCTCAGTCTCAAGGCAAGAACTCACCTAATCCGAGAGTGGAGGCAGATTTGGCCTCGCAGGCAGGTGTGGGTGTTAAGAGACGCCGCTGGCACAGGGGCATCATGCCCACAGGGTGGCCCCCTCTTCCTCCGCTGGGAAGAACAGGCCGCCCCTCTGCCCATGAACAAAGTCCTCCCCCTACTCCTCCGCCCAGCTCTGAGCTGCCTTCCGCTCTCACCCACCCACCATCAAACCCACCCCTGCCAGGGGAAGCCACGGTGGAAAGGCAGGACAGGACACATCCCAGCCCACACCCCCGCCTCTCAGTGTCTCAGAGTCTTCGCCTGACACCCACTTCCCAAGGCCTCTCTGCTGCACACCAGGGGCGGTTCAGCACCGGAAATGGAATGCACCCGAAACCCCTCTCCCCAAATTCAGGACCAAGGATCAGGCGCCCATGAGATGATTTCCACTCCCAACTCCAGCCTCCCCCTCCAATACCCAGCACACAGGAGCAGGATGGAAAAGAAACCAAAGGGAAGAGGAGGAGGGGGGCGTGGGAGAGAGACAGGGGGACACGAAGAAGCCTGAAACAGAAGTATACAAATGCAGAAAAGAAAAGCCTTCCCTGTGGAGTTTAATGTTTCCGGTGACGGGCCAGACGTGGGGTACAGGGCCCCTTCCAGGGGATCCCGCTGTCCTGGTGAACCCTCCTGGGCAGGGACCCCCCCCATACACACACATACTTCTTTGGGCCAAAGGGAAAGACCCACAGGGAGAGGCTGGTCCGTGTGGCCCCCCGGGAGCGTGTCCGTTGGTCCCGAGGACACCCCGGCCGGCACCGTGTCTGCCGGGCTCTGGGCTCCGAGCCATGTGCCGCATGGAGCCGAGTCTGGCGCCGCCGTCTCGGTCTTGCTGCCGTCCGCGGGCTACTCGGGCTCGCTGCTGTTAGTGGTCTTGTCCCACTCCAGGCTCTCCTCGCTGCGGGCGGGCGAGGGCCGGGCGCGCAGGCCCTGGAAGCGCCGGCACTCGGGGCACACGCGGATGTGGGTGCAGCCGCGGGCCACCAGCGCGGCCTCCTGCGCCAGCCTCTGTGCCAGCTGCTCGGGCTCCCCCGCACCGCACAGTCTGCCGTTGCTGAGCGTGGCTGTGCCCCGCGGCCGGCGATCCTCGGGGCCAGGGGGCCGGGGCGGGGGGCCGCTGGTGGTGCGGCGGCGGCGCGGGTGCGCAGTGTCCTGACACAGGATGATGCTGCGGAGCTCGGTCACCATCTCTTGGCACACGGATACCTGCAGGGAAGGACGGGGGTGGGGGTGGGGTGTCACCAGCCATACATGGCAGAAGCAGCGCCCTGGGACTTCCTTTCCTGCTCTGGCCTCCCCCTCCAACAGCCAGGTGCCACACACCTGTCTACACCGCAGTCGTCTACACCGTGGCCAGTGTGCAGGGCAACAACACCGGCCACAGGGCTCCAAAGGGAAGCGTTCAGGGGGTTCCAGGGGCGAGGGCCAGAGGCAGGGGGCCAGGGCGCATACAAACTCAAACACAGAGTGAGCAGCCTTCTTGGGCATGGAGGGAAGAGAGGGCAGACGCCTCCCGCTTCTCCAGCTCTTCACCCTCACGCCATTTCTAAGGGCCCCTGGGTCTCAGCCATCAGTGCAGGGCTGAGCTCCCGCAGGTCCTGGGCAGTGTGGTGCTTTCAAGGCTCAGGGTGTCGGAAAGTGGAGGCCCATCACCTCTCCCATCAGGAAGGAGGGCGTTTTCTTCGTTTCCTTTCTGCTGGGCCTACATCCTTCCACGGCGGGAGGCCGGGCTGCTCCTGAATCAGGTGTCACGCATTTGCTGGGCTGTTTGTTTCCAAGATCGGGGGAGCCACAGGGGGGTCTGTGTCTCTTCTATGGCCGTGTGACCGAGTGCAGGTGCTTTTGCCTCACCCTTGGCGTGGGACTTAAGATTCTCTCCACTGGGCTGCCGGGGGGTGGGGCGCCCACCTCCCACTGCAGGGCTTTGTCTGAACGGCAGCACGCCCCGGGGCCCACCCCCCAACCCCTGCCAGCCAGCCCCCTCTGAGTTACCTCCGTGGCTTCTGAGTGTCGGAGAGTCCACAGGAACTCCAGCATCGCCATAAGAATGGCCACGATTAGGCCACAAATAAGAACCACGAAGATTCCACCAATATTCTCCATTCCCAGTCCTGTGAGGAAAGCCGTGGCAAACAGACAAATCGCTTAGAGAACTGAAAGCTACCAATACCCTACCCGGGATACTCTCAGTTAGACAACCGGAACTTAAGTCTGAGAGATTCAACTGTTCTTTTGGGGAGGAAAGAACAAGCATAGGTCAGAGTTAAAGGGGTACTTATGGTTTCAAAAGGAGGGGACCCCAAAGGGATGTCTGGGGTGGGGGAATCATCTTTTTTTTTTTGCTTTTGGGTCACTTCCGGCTATACACACGGGTTACTCCTGGCTCATGCTCAGGGGACCATATGGGATGCTGGGAATCGAACCCAGAATGGCCGCGTGAAGGCAAATGTCCTACCCACTGTACTATCACTCCAGACCTGAGAATCATCTTAAGGGTCAGGCAAAATCTGCCTCAGCCTCTGGCTATGCGATGCCTAAACATTCGTGCATTTGAGAAGCTTCCTGCAGAGTCTGGCCCATCGCCCTAGTGGGTTTGCTTCATATTTATTTATTTTATTTATTTATTCTATTAAATGGACTGGAGCGATAGCACAGTGGTAGGGCATTTGCCTTGCACGCGGCCAGCCCGGCCGACCCAAGTTCAATTCCTCCGCCCCTCTCGGAGAACCCGGCAAACTACCGAGAGTACCTCGCCCGCACAGCAAAGCCTGGCAAGCTACCCATGACGTATTCAATATGCCAAACACAGGAACAACAAGTCTCACAATGGAGACGTTACTGGGCCCACTTGAGCAAATCGATGAATAATGGGAGGACAGTGACAGTGTTTTTATTCTTTTAAATAAGCACTTATTTTTTTCCATTCAAAAAAGTTTCCTTTAAAAACGCTGCCTTCTAACTCTGCATGTACCCACCACACCTGCCCCGTGATTTCCTCTCACTAAGGAAAGCGTGCTTGATCTGTCCTGGAGACACCAGCCTGCCTGGGCCCATCACAGACCCTGCTTGACTTAACCCAGTGTCTCAGGTGCCTCTTATGAACCTTCAGTCTCACAGCATAGGCACACACACACACACACACACACACACACACACACCATGCAGGTTTTGGTGCGTCCCTAATCTTTTTGGTATAAAGTAAACAATTACACTGCCAGGGGTTGAGACGGTATAGTAATGCTGGCGGCTGTGCTGGTGGTGAGTCTACGGTGGTGTGCCAACTGCTGGGCCATTCTGAATGCCTCTAGATGGCATTTGGGACGAGCTAAAGCACTTATTTAACCAAGCCATGGCTAGAAAAATGGCTTGCCTCTCTGTTCCCACACATCTCTAAAATGCTAATTTGGAAGATGATGTTTTTCAGGGGACTCCAGTGCTAACAGTCAGAGAAGCTCCCAAGTGATGCTCAGGGCTCCTGAGGGCCACACCCAGTGGTACTGGATGACTGGCCAGATGGTTCAATACCAGGGCCTCTTTGTACAGCTCTCTCTATATTCAGAGGTGCTGGGGGCTACCAGGGTAATTCCCAGTGGTGCCCAGAGGGTCTCTCTGGTGCGAGAGACTGAACTCAGCCTTGTGGTTCTCAGGCCTAGCTGCCATTCAAATCATCTGGGGAGCTGGTTAGAGAGAGATTCTAAGTGCCTCCCTCAGACCCCTGGCATCACTGGAGACAGGGCCCGAGAGTCTGCATTTTAGAACTTGTTTCCCAACCAGGACTACGGTCTGCATGCAGGCCCCTCGGAGGCAGGGTCCAAGAGCACTAAGCTCCATTCATCCTGTGTCACAGCCGCCCTTGACCACATGCACATGGTTTGTAGATCACAGGGTTGGCCACATACTTGTAGTTTGTGGTTCACTGGGTGTTTTCATTCCCACGACCTTGGACCCGGAGTTGAGGTTTGTGACACAAACAGCAGTTTTTGGGTCAAGACCCCTCAGTGTTAGAGGAACATCACCCACACAGAGAACTCTGATTGAACGGAGGGTCACAGTTAAGAGAGAAAAATACCCGCCTTTATCCAGGAGAATGCCAAGACAGCAGCCCGTGCCCTGAGCTCCTCCAGAATGGCGTGTGGGCATGGAAGTTCCATTGAGGGAGGCCCGGGGGCTGGGGCTGCGTCTCCCCAGGAGAGCTCATGTCTCACCGGCCAGGAAGCTGAGCCAGGGACAGGAGCAGAAAAACCTCAGCGTGGTGGAGACATGGGGCTCCCTACCCAAGGCTCCTGCGGGTGCTGGTTTCTGTTGGGTTGTTAGGGTTCCTGGCCCAGAGCAACCCAGTGCTCACTGCCCAGTGCTCATCGGCCTTGGAGGCTCCGAGGATCCCCACTTGACACGAACTCAGACGCTGTGGATTCTGGCCTGCAGCCTACACAGCGCCCCCAGCAGTGCTGTAAAAGGGGAGCATCTGTTCCGGATGACATAAGAACCTGAGCACGGCTGAGACTCACAAGGAGAGTCTGCCTCCGAGCCTGCGTCGCACACCTGCCCTCACCTGCCGGCTTTGGGCCAGGTGAACGAGAGTGGGGGAGGCCCAAGGGATGCTGAAGAGAGGGAACCCGCGTTTCTGGTCGGGGTTCGACCTCTGATTTAGGTGTGGGGAGAACTGGGGCGTAGGCCTGGGGAAGCAGCTGCTTCCTATGCACGCCTGGTGCGGAGAGGGTGGCCGGAGAGTCCAGGGGAGGGCAAGGGACAAGGGACAGAGCCGGGAGGTCATCACTGCCAGGCTCTGGCTGTCTCCAGGTGAGGAACACTGTATGGGGGTCAATCACTGCGCTGGCAGAGAAGGAAGGAACAGGATTTCCCATCTGCTACCAGGCCAGGCCTCTCCCCCTCACGCCCTCCCTCCTTCCACATCCCCTCCGGCAACCCCAGCCTTTGTCCTCCTCCCTCCTTGCCTACTTGAGCACTTTTCTCTTCCTCCAGACCAGGCCGGGGGAAACCCATGAAAGACACTCTACAGCCCTTAGGACACTGACATTCGGAGGCCCCAAATCCTACTTGAAAAAGCAACGAGGAGAAAGTGCACCCACCCACGTCTTGTGTAAAATGTCCGGATGGAAACATTTTTTTTTTCTTTTTTGCCTCCCAGGTGAAGGAGTGGAAAGAAACAGTTAATTTCTCTCTGCCTGTGATTTCTCAACCATCATGGTGCATACAAGGGAATGTTTGTAAAACCCGGAGAAAAAAAAATAATAAAAGGACTGCATCCCCAAATTTGTTTCTAAATGGAATGAAGCTTTTATGAATATTAAATTTAAAAATTAATGAAGTTGAAACACTGTTACATTTTGGAGATATTTAATTAAACATGTCTTAATTTAATTTTGCAGTTTTCTCTTGGCGTTTGGTGCTAATAATTTTTTTTTTCAGGTCGCACACGCAGCTGCAGATGTGAGACGCCCTCGGTAGCCTGTGGCAACAGAAGCCGGGCCGACCTGATCTGAACCCCCCTTTCCACCTGCCCTCGGCTCCTTAGGCCTGGAACTCGGGCGTTCTGTCCCATGCTGCTAGAACCACCCTCTGTCCCACAGGCGGCCAATCAGTGCGGGGTTCTGGGGCTCGGGAATGCTCATATCCGGATCTGAGAGAACCTTCTGGAACAGTCGACCCTGTCACCCGCACCCCTGCCTGCCACCTGGACTCTCCGTAAAGCCCCATCCCTGTCCTCCCCTTCCCCCTTGCAACTGCTCAGCCGGGCCTGGTGCCATCTCACCTCTCTGGCTCACCTCCAGCCTGTTGCCCTGTCCCTGCAGATGCCCAGGGCCTGTGGACCCCCCAAAACACCTGCCCACTTCTCGCCTTCCTCTCCCTGCTATCACCCCCTCCCCAGTCCAGGCCCCTCCAGAGAGTTTCCTGGCCTGCAGCTGCATCCCCTTCCATGCAGCCCTCTGGAGAGCTGGCGGCATCCTTGGACAGCGTGACAGCCCTGCCCAGGGCTCTTGCCTGGGCACACAGGCAGGAGGCCCAGGGAGGGCCTGATCAGACTCGGACCACGGGCGGCATCAGCAGACACACCGTCAGCGCAGGGGTTGTGACCCCTGGCAGAATGGCTGCACTGAAGTCACTGCCTCGATGGGCTGGGGGTGGGGGTAGGGGTTCTGGGAGGAGCTGAAGCTGTCACGGCAGCGGGAGGAACCCGAGTCACAGGGGGGCGTCTGCCCAGGGGGATCTTCCCCAGGATCCAGGCTTGCACAGACCTCATGCCGTCAGGAACTGCCTGGAAAGTGGGAGCCGGCAGAGTCCGGGCAGGGGTAGATGGTGTGGGGAGCAGCTCGGCGGGCCACAGGAACACCGTCACCCATCTCTCCTCCCTGTCAGGTGCACATTGCCCCCCTACCTCCCTGCACCCCAGAGGCTGCAGCACCCGGGCCGCTGTCCTCCCGCTCCTCTCCCCTGGTCCCAGCAGGGGCCACCTGTCCACACGGAGGGTTTCCAAAGGGATGTTGTGTTTTGAGTCACCCCCCGCTGAGCTCGGGGATTGTTCCTGGCGGTGCTCAGGGGACCAGACGTGGTGCTGGGGTTCGAACCCGGTCAGCCACTGGCCAGGGAAGAGCCCTCCCCGCTGCACTGTCTCTCTGCTCCCCACCTTGAGTCTCAGAGCCTCAGCTATGCCCATGTGAGAAAGCCAGACCCCCGGGACGGAGGCCAGCCTCTCCGCAGCCGGGTCAGGGACTGTGCCGCTGCAGGGGGTAACTCTCATCTCCACAAATGCCACCGGGGGTCTTTCGGCTCCTGATCCCTGAAGCCCAAGGGCGTCCTGGAAGAAAGAATCTCTAGGCAGATGCAAGAGATTGGTGGGAGACTGCATCCTCCCACCCTGCTGCTCGGCCCACAGTGCTCACCAGCAAACAACCCCTCCCTGCCTGCAGAGATGTCTTGTCTCGGGTCCAAAACCTGCACGCCAACTGTCAGGTTCTGAGTGCCTGTGGAGCCTGGGAAACAGGGACAGTGGCCACAAGGACCACTGAGACAGTGAGAAGAGGCCAGGCAGGGGCGACTCTTCTATGAGGGATGCATTCTGCTGACAGTGCTGGCCAGCAGGCCGTTCCAGGGCCCCCACAGGGCATAACACAGAGGCCAAGCTCCATACCCACCAGCTCCGAGGACCGACCCACAGGACACACCACCCTTGCTCCGTCAGAGTGTCACTGGCCACGGGGCATCTCTGCAAAGGCGACAGAGCCCTCCTGAAGTCGCCTTATTGGTCTCCTCTGCAGGGCGGGCACCCGGGAAGCCGGGTATCTGCTGCCCCATCTGCATGGCCGGGGACATCTGTCACAGGCACCCCGCAGACCCTGCAGATGGTGGTGGTGGTGGCTGAGCTGGGAAAGAGGCACCGGGACACAGAAGAGGGACAGGAGAGGCTAACGCTTGTGACT
The DNA here is from genome assembly GCA_028565675.1 of Sorex palustris. Taxonomy (NCBI): domain Eukaryota; kingdom Metazoa; phylum Chordata; class Mammalia; order Eulipotyphla; family Soricidae; genus Sorex; species Sorex palustris. Next base: position 5,179,062 of record JAOXYA010000041.1, read on the forward strand.
GGCCGGAGCGTGAGACCCTGCCCCGCATCTCAAAACACAAGCCCCATCACAGAAAGATCCCCCAGCGTCACTCAGTTAAGAAGCCGGAGTAACGTCTAACATCTGCAGGAGCTGAAGCCCAGATGGATGGTCGAGGAAACGGAAGCTTGGACACCTCCAGGAAGACCTCTACTCCCCGGTCAGCCTCCCCAGGGGTCACCTCAGGGTCCCGAGCCTCCATCCATGCAGACACCACACTAGCTTGAAGCCTCCTGCCCATTTCCCGCCCAGAATCCAACATGCCTGGGGCAGGTCCCTTCGCTGGGGTGGGGGTGGGGGGCAGTGCTGGCCAGCAAGGGGATGGGAATGGGTCCAGACTGAGTATGGACACTGCATCCTCACCTCCATCCCACACTGCTGGTCCACAAACACCCTAGAGGGCCCGAGTCTCTTCCTGGCACTCCCTCCCCAGCCCTGAGTGATGGGGGCGGCATGGGGGGGGGTTGGGGGGAGAATCCCGATGGCCTGACTCTGCCTTCAACATGTAAAATCCCCTTCTCTCCTCAAATGCATGTTGGCAGATGCTGCTAGCGATGATTTACTGGCTCCGGCTTGGCTCCAGGTCCAACCTACTGCCCTGTCCCTGAATGGAGGCCCCCGGCCGGGTCTCCCTCGCCTCTGCTCCCAACGATCAATCTGATTGGATGGGGGAGACAGACGACCCCCTGGAAGCATCTCTCCCTGGTGGCCTCTCGACACCCACATTCAGGTCGGGAACCTCTTCTGGGACCACCTCCGGGGAAGGAAGGGGAGTCTTAGGTTCGAGAACCCCTCCCCTCGGCACCCCACGTGTCTCACACTTCCGTTCTCATGGAGCCTGACGGCCAACTTCCCGTGGCTAAGGATTTTCACAGTCCGGGCCACAGGGCTCTCTTCCACCCCCGAAGGGAAGCCCAGGTTTCACAGCCCGGCGGGTGTGTTTCTGTGCCTCTGAAGCCCAGTGTTGATTGAGCTTGTGCTTCTCCAGATAAACGGATTCGATTACCTTGGAATCCACTGACCACCCTTGGTCTAGCAACTGTTCTGCAGAGCCCATGGCCATGCAACTCCCCAGACAAGGGTTGCATCTGCGAGGGGCCAGCGAGATTTCTTTTTTATGGGAGTGAGCGCATAAATAAAACCAGGGTCTCAGGAAGGAAAAAGTTGAAGGAAACAGCTCGGAAGGAAGCCTGTAGCCTTTCGAGAGATTCCCCAGCTGGCCGCCATCTCCATCATGAGCTGTGGATGGAGCCAGGTGGTCCCAGAGCCCAGAGGCCAGGAGAGAAACTGGCAGAGGAGCAGCCACAGGGCGACACAGTGGCGCTTAGGCAATGCGCCTGACCCGGGTCAGGACCCCCCTGGAATCTGGCCCGAGAGCTGGACCGGGCTAATGGAGCGGACACCCCACAGAACCTGCCTCAGAGCTGTTTTGAACAGAGGGGAACGGGATTGTGTTGGACGCTACAGTTTGAGTGGCCTCTTCTGGATGCAGCCACAGTCCTAGTGGCTCTGGGTTCCGGAAGTCCTCAAAAAATAAAAGTAGAAGCGTACCCTTGCCCTCCCCCTCAGACGCCTCCCCAGGCCTGCCCTCTCTCCTGCAGGCACACCAGGAGTCAGCAACTCTATGCCAGAGACAAAGATCACTGGCAGCTGTGCCAGAAAAGCAGCCTGAGATGACGGCCTCGCGTCTGACAGGAGACATCGGGCATCTGATGGCGAATGTGTGGGGCAGAGACCCCACCGCGATCCCTCCTCCCCAGCCAGGGGTTCCTGCCTTGGCCTGGAGCTCGTCACATGGCCCCCTGCATGGGCCACTGCATTGGCCGGGCGCTGCCAGCTGTGGCAAGGACAGCGGGTGTGCTAGGCAGCCCCACAGTGGCAGCTTGGGAAGGATGGCTCAGAAGCACAGTCTTCCCCTCCCCAGCTGGCTCCCGGCACTGACCTCTGCCCCTCCAAGACACCGTAGAGAGCATGGTCACCCTCAGAAACGCAGAGAAGGTCCTTGGGAAGCCACAGCTGGTAAGTGGAGTCCTTGCTTCTCCAAGGCCAACACTGTCCCCGGAACGACCAAGACCCCTCGAACCTCCTGCCCCAGCACCCACGCCCAGCCTGCCGGGGTTCACCCTCCTATGGCTGGGCCTCCCCGGGATCCAGACACAGCTGGCACTGAGCCAAGGTCGGGCGTGCCGCTTCGCACCTGTGATATCACAGCCGGCTCAGGTCGTGGGGCGCAAGCAGGAATGCGAGGCGTGAGCACGAGGAACAGAGGGACCTTGGGGGGCTTCCGCGTAGGGGCCTGTTCCCCGGGCCTGGCTGGGCAGCAAGACCCTCGGTTCTAGCCTCCTCAGACTCCCCAGCAGGGCCCAGGGCACCCCAGGGCACTGCCCCTCATGACTCTCGTGGCCCCGCCTCCACGGTCCCACAGCCCCACCATGGGGCACCCGACACCCGGAGATGGCGCATGGCAGGGGCGGGCTTGGAGAACAGGGAGCCATGAGGGTGGGCTGTGTGCCCGCAGCCTGGGCACGCTGCTGTCCCCTCCCATCACACACCAGGACGACCAACAGGACCAGCGAACGTGCCCCAGCTCAGGGCAGCACAGACTGGTACCACCTGATACCTGACACGGGTAGATACCACATGGCACTTCACTGGCACTGGCAGGCGGGCATCGTATGACACAGGTTAGCACCTACTGGCACCATGTGGCACAGGTTTGGCAAAGACTGGCATCACCTGACAGGACGGTACTGTCAGGCAGGGTCAGCACTAACTGGCACAGGCTGGCCAAGTGGCATTATCTGGTACAGACTGGCACACCTGGCACTGATGGGCACCATCTGGAACAGACGACAATACTAGTACTGCATGGCAGCCCCTGACTCAGGTGGCACAGATTGGGACTGCCTGGTACAATCTGGCAATACTGGCATGGCAC
>JAOXYA010000041.1:5188069-5198075 GCA_028565675.1 Sorex palustris
CCAAGTCAAGTCCTTTGCCAGCGCCGAGACTGGGGAAGGCGCAGCCCAGGGGGCTGGCCGCTGAGAGTGGACACCCAGTGCTGTACCTGTCACCAAGCTCTCTGCAGTGCCAGCCAAACACCTGCCACAGGACGGAGTGGACAGGAGTGGACAGGCCCCATGTGAGCCGCCGGGGACAGCCCATGTGTCCCAGCTCACTGGCCCTCCGCGGGCTGCGAGCCTCAGAGACTCGGTAATAAGCCCTCGGGCCGAGCCGTGATTCCCTCAGCGATGGCCTTCTCTGCATCCCCACCTGGACAGGCCCTGGGCCCACCAGGATGCCTGTCCAGCGTCCCGCCCTGCCGCCTCTCCTGCCTGGGCCCACTCTGCCGACAGCCCCAGAGGAGCAGGAGGGCCTGAATGATCCTGGGAAGTGGCTTCCGGGCTAATGAGCCCCAGGTGTGGACGTGACCTCAGAGCTGGCCGTGAACCTCCCTCGGGCCACTCTGTTCCACCCGGGATGGCCACGTGGCTGCATGGGCCACGGAGGTCAGGGAGCGTGGGGTGCCGGGGGGTGGGAAAGCAGAGCCCTTTCTGCTCTGCCTGCTCCCCTGGGAAGACCGTGAACCCACAATGCCAGGGAGGGCTGGGAGTCTCATTATCCACCTGCAGTTCATCACGGGCTCGGCTGAAGTGGCCCCGGCCTCCCGCTGCCCAGGGACGCTGGCCCAAGGTGGCCTGGATCTAATGAGCAAGGATTCGGCAAGGCCCTGGGGGTACATTGGCACCCCAGGGTGGTGTCCTTGGTGGTGGGGAGGGCCCCCCACCACACACACATACACACACACGCACACACACTGACACACACAGACACATGCAGACACACACACTGACACTGACACACACGCAGACACACACACAGACACACACAGATACACAGAGACTCGCACACAGATACACACAGACACACAGACAAAGAGACAGACACACAGACACGGAGACACAAAGACATACAGACACACACACACACACACACACACAGAGGCTGGGAGCTGAGGAACCAGGCCACCTGGAGACCATTTTTCAGAGTGTGGTTGAGTCTGTGGGTGACAGTCCCAGCCCACTGCCCTGGTGGGGACCCTGGGCCTGGGGGCTGACAAGCAGGGGGAGCAGGCAATGAAATGCACTGCACAGTGTGGGGGGAGAAACGCGCCCCCCCCAGGAGAGATCAAGCCCATAGCTGCCGACGCCTGCCCCCAGGCATTCCCAGAGGCCTGTGATTAGCCCCAGGCCACCAGGGCAGGGGAGGCCTGATTCCTCAAGCTCACCCACCTGGTCACCTTCTGGGTCCCCCGCTGACACGGGGTGTGTGCCCCACCGGGGACAACCCACCCCTAAGCACCATCACCCGTCAGGGAAATCCACCCCTGGCCAGGGACTGCTGACTCCTGCTGGCCACAGCCCAGGGTGCCGCGTCCACCACTCCCTCCCGCGCTCACCAGGCCCAGCAGGCGGACAGCGACCCAGCCTCTCAAACCCAAACACGCAGGTCCAGCAAGGACGGGGAGCCCTGCAGGCTCGCTCCCGACACCCTGGATGCAGTTCCGTTGACGCATGAGCCTGAGCCTGCAGAGCTGCCCCACCCGTGGGATCCACCTCCAGGGCCTCTGGGCCCCAGAGGGGCGGGAGAGAAGGGCCGTGCATGTGGCCCAGGCTGGGCCTGCTGTCCACGAGCTCCCAAGGTCTCAGCCACAGAGCGGCTGTCCACACTGTCTGGCCCCGCCTGCTGCCCCCTGCAGTGCTGACCAAGCAGGTGCTGGGGAGGGGGCACAGCAGCTCTGCCCAGTTTGCATAAATCGTAGGCATAAATCTGCCCCAGCAGCTTCCTGGTGGTGAGGTGGGAGTCGGGAGTTGGGGACTGGGGGGGGGGGGTTGCATTTATTTACCTTCCTGCTTCTAGACTCTAGAGGTGGAGAGGTGCCCCCTGCACCCTCTCCCCCAACCGCCTGCTGGCAGGGCACCAACAGCCCTGCTGGTTCACACCCAGGGCAGGAAGTCCAGAGCAGGGCCAGTTTGACCCCTGCCATTCCCCTCCCCCGCGCCCAAGGGGTCCGGGCCCCTCTTCTGCCCCGGGGGGCGCTTACCAGACGCCACTGACGCAGCGGGTGGACAGGGCCCGGGGTGCGATGGTGGAGCCCTGCTGCATGAAGCCCCCCACGGGAAACCAGAGGCTGTTGCCAAGTGAGTACTGGTTCACCAGGAGGTTGCAGCGGCCCTGGGCACACGGGTGGGGGCTGTACCACTCGTAGGGCGTCAGCCTGCAGGAAGACGGGGACGGCATGAAGGGCCAGGCGCCCAGAGACCCCCGAACAGACCGGCTTTAGCCACTCCCACCCCCACCCCCAATTCTGACCCCGTTAAAAACACAAATTGGGGGTCACAGTGATAGTGCAGTAGGGGTGGCGTTTTTCTTGCATGCCCCCGCCCGGGGTTCACTCCCCCACACCCCATAGGGTCCATGGAGCACTGCTGGGAGTGATTACTGAGCGCAGAGCCAGGAGTCAGCCCCCGAGCATCACCCAGTATGGCCCGCACCTCCCCCTCAACCTCCATCCCTCCCCCCCAAAAAAACCTTCCACAAATTGTAGCACGATAGTACCACATAAATCACGCCTTATTTTTTAAAAGGACACTTAAAAAAATAATTCGTACGCACACTGCTGGGCCTCCCCCCGCCCCACTCCTGAGCTTCAGATTCAGGGAGTCTGGTGGGGGCTTGAGGTGTTGCTGGGCCTGTGGGCAGCCAGGGGGGACCACGCTGTGCTCTGGGGACCCCAATGGTCTCACTGGCCCAAGTCTGTGGCTTCCAGCTGTCAAAGACTCCCTGGCCCGGGCCCCACTCCTGGAACAGATTCGTCCCAGGCCAGGCCTGGGGTTCTGCACTCTGGAGGCGGCCCAGGGCTCCCAGTGGGCATCTGGGCTGTGAGTACTGATCTTAGGTGTGGGGGACCCTGCAGGCCTATCCTATACGGCCTCTCCCTGGGCAGCACTCCTGACGATGCCTGGACCATCCGGCCAGGCCCAGGGGGCAATGCTCGGGAGGCCAGTCTGGGAAAGGAGGGGCCGAGGGCCCTGGACTCCAGCTGCCCAGCGTCCACTCAGCCCTCACTCCCTGTAAGTCCCTGCCACCCCAGAAGTGGCCAGATCCCTGCAGCCCTGCTCACGGGGCTCAGGTTTGTATGTGCACTCGGGGCAGCTGGACCCTCGGTGCGGCTTTGGGGCCATACTGTTAACACTGCATGGGGAGGGGTGCAGGGTGCAGGGCAGGGCAAAGGGTCCCTTCAACCTCAGGGGGTTGGGGTGCTGCCAAGTGTGGGGCCCAGTAGGAGCACGGCAGGGTCCAGCCCGTGAGCCGTTCTCGGGCCTCTATAGAGCTGCCCGCCTGCCAGTGGCCTGCCAGGTCCCGGGCGTCCCTCCAGAGGGTGCCCAAGCGCCCACACGGAAGCTGCCTAAACGCTGGCAGACAGTGCCGAGGTACAGGGGGAGGTGGCAGACGGTGCCGGGCTCGTCGCCGACCACAGTTCCTGGGTAGTTCCTGGGAGATGCCTGTGAGCTCAGCAGGCGGGTGGGGACAGGTGGTAGCGGAGGGGCAGGAGGGCAGCACACAGCAGCCTCTGCCCACGGCCCGGGCAGGAGCGAGGCCTCGCCCCACCCAGCCTCAACCTCAGCCAGACTCTGCCCTGCAGACACAGACGCCCCCATGGGTCTCCAGAGAGAAGGCGAGGCTGGCAGAGCCCGGGGTTCAGTCCCCTCACCCCAAGCTGACTCCTCTTCCGCCCTGCCCGGGGTTACTGCACAGAGAAGCTCCCCCGGCCAAGCTGGACTGGACCCCAGAGGACCACCGGGCGCTGCCGTGCACGCCCAGAACTCTCAATCTGGACGGCCCGTGTGATTCTGGGCCCTGTGGAGGCCGAGCTGGGTCCCGGGGGGCCACAGGGATCAGTGGTGCCCCCAGCGGTGAGTCAAGTGGGCTCGCCCTCTCCCTTGGGGGTGAGGGGCAGCAAGGGGGCCTGTTCTCCTGGACCCTCACTCTGAACCGCTGGTCTCCGTACGATGTGCAACCTCCTCCCTCGGGGGCACACACCCATGGGGGCAGCTGCGTCTGCAGGGCAGAGTAGGGCTGGGGGCGCCAGGCCCTCACGCAGCAACCCCCCCCCCCCGCCCCACTCCTGTGCCATCCAGGGCTCTGCGGCTGCTGTTTTCTGTCACTCAGCACTTTGCAGCAGATCCTGGCAGAGCCGGGCACCAGGGCAGCCAAAGGACAGCGCTGCCTCTGAGGACCCTCACGGAGACTGGACGGAGTGCAGGGGGGTGGGTGGAGAGCAGCGGGCCCTGGGCCGTTCCTCCCTCGGGCACCCGAGGAGGGAGCAGGAGCAGGGACTGGTGGACGGGCAGAGCCAGGCCCACAGCTGGCCAGAGGGCGGCAGGTCCCTTGTCCCCACCCCCTCCACGCAGTTCCTGGAGCCGGGCACCAGGTGGCGGTGTCGGGACGGGCAGGCGCCTACCGAGCCACCAGGAAGAGGACGCAGCTGACGGCCAGGTAGGCGAGGAGCATGAAGAGCCAGACGCCCGGGGAGAACGGGTCCAGGAAGGAGAAGTAGCCGGGCCTGCGTCCCTGGAGACGGAGAGAGAACAAGGTTCACACACAGCCAGGGCGTGGGGGTGTGGGTGGGACCAGGCCCCGGGGCCAGGGTGGGGACAGCTGGAAGTGGAGGTCCCCCTGGGCCGGGCAGGCCGCTGTCCCCGTGGGCAGGCCTGTGGCTCTGAGGGTTCTAGGGAGCGCGGGGCCCAGGCAGCCTTTGTCATCTGCAGGACTGAGCACATGGGGGGATTCCAAGGAAGCTCTGGACACACTTGGGTGGCGTCAGAGGGCGCTTTCTGGGTGAACCCAGGATGGCACCAGCAGGTGCAGGTCAACTCATTTGCTGGTGAAGAAACCCACGCTCGGGTGCTTGGGAGACAAGCCCAGGGGACTGGCACAGCTGTTGAGCGGGGCTTCAAGGCCGCCTTTCTCCAGGGATACGGCGCCAAGTGCCCAACTAGGGTCCCAAGCCCACGCGCTACACCTGCACCCCGGAGACCCTGGCCCACCTGCCTTGCTGTCTCGGGGGCGTTATAGGGACCTCTGACAGGAGGCTGGAAGGGAATGGGGGTGGCGAGAGACCGTCGGGGGGGAGGGGGAATTCTGACTGGAGGGAGGCCTCGGGCAGCGGACTCCGAGTCCCCTAGCCAACATTCTGCTCCTGCCACAGGACACCCCACTCCCACAGCGCCGTCCACAGACACAGACACCGCAGGGCGTAAAGGCGTGAACCACACCCACCGGTCCTCATGTGCACCCACTTGGGGCGCCCTCCTGAACCCCGATCTCTCAGCGTCTGCTACATCCTGACTCTCTGAGAGAGATTCAGGGAGGGCAGAGAGAAAATCAAGACTCTCCTTACTGCTCCCCGAAAGCCCCTCAGAGGCCCCACATGACCTGGGCCCCGCGTAGTGCGGAGGGAAGCAGGAGCACCCTCAGGAGCCCCAGGGTTTGGTTCTGGGTGTGAGGAAGGAGGCGTGGCCGTGGGGAAACATCAGGCAGCACAGACCCAGCACACACACCGGCTCCGTGGGAACCCGCCGGGCACGGGGCCAGGGCGGCGGCACTGGGTTCTGCCCGTGACTGGCTGGCGCCACCCCCAGTGGGGACAACGGGGCAGTCGCCTGAGGCTGGGATCCGGGCTCAGGCAGCGCCTGGCACTCCCAGGATGCCACAGACGCGCGGGGCTTGCCAGGCGGGCTCTGCGTCAGCGCGGTGCTGTTTTCCCATGCTCAGACAGCCCCTCTCCCAGGGAGAGCGAGCTCAGAGTCACGTCAGCCAGCGGCGGCGTTTTCTTCCGAATAGCTGATCTCCCTTAACCCGAGGGCTGGGCTTCTCTCCCCGGGGTGCTGCTCGACTGCTTTCAACAGGCAGCTCCCCTGCGGACAGAGGGCAGGAGAGAGGGGAGAGGCACTTGTTCTCTGTCCAAGGGGAGGGCTGGGGGGGGGGGGGCATCGGCTCTCTGTGCTCCTTCCTCATGCCGGCAGGACGGCAGGCAGCTGTGCCGAGGCGCCCTCTCCGTTTCATCTGTACAACCTGCTCCAATCATCTCGCTAATTGATCCCACGCCTTCTCCCTCAAGCCAGCAGCAGCCCGGCCCACTACCTCGCCCCCTTACGGCACTCCGAAACTTCTATTATTTATGACCCGTCTTTGCGTATGCCGACTGTTGGATTTATGGGCGTCTGCGCTGATTTATGCACGTCTCGCTGAGGGCCAGGTGGGCCGGCTCACTCTGGGGAAAGCCACTCTGAAGGGGGCTAATTGCTTGCAAATAGTCCTTGTCCCACACGCCTAGAATAGGTCAAGCCCTGCGATGTGTTTGAAAATCAGGGAGTTGGGATTAGTTCTGTTGCATGGTTTGTTTGTTTTTAAGTCATACCCGGAGCCTCTTGGAGTGGGGGAGGGGGGGTCACTCCTGGCTCTATGCTCAGAACTCCTCCTGGCAGTGCTTGGGGAACCTATGGGGTGCTGCGGACAGAACCCGGATTGACCAGGTGCAGGGCACAGCCCCCCTACCTGCTGTCCGTTCGCTCCAGCCCCTAGTTCTGCTGCTCTTGGCCGATGATACTCCAGAGTGGACGCCCCCGGAGCCCGCGTCCTTGATGCTGACCGATGCTGGGGGGAACCGCAGGGCTCCCAGCCAGCTGCCCACGACCTTGGCAGTTGCCCAGGAGCTATGGACTCCCTCTGCGTGTCCAGATTCCTCCTGCCCTTAATGAACCCCTTGCTAATTCGCCGATGCTTCATCCTGTGCATGCCGGGAGCAGCGACAGTGTAGTGGAACATCCCCGTCTTCCTGGCGGCTGGCGCCGAGGCATGGGGACGCCCGAGCCAGGCTACGCAGGACCCAGAGGGGGTGAAAAGGGCCTGGAGGAGGCCCCTCCCTGCACCCGGCAAAGCCACACGGCCAATCTCTGCATCGATCGGCAAGTGGGGATAAAAGCAAGCACCAGACCCCAGTGCAGTCGGGGTCTGTGACGCGCTGTCTAGCCCAGAGCAGTGCCCTGCACCCCTCAGGGAGGGGGCCGCGGGAGCTGGTTCTCAGGACCCCAAGTTCCCCCGGAAGGCCAGCCCCCGAGGCGGGATGTCTGTGGTGGGTGGTCTGGGGTAAGAATGGGTTGGGCCTGTACTTCCCATCCCTGCCTCCAGGGGCAAAGGAGAAGGAGGCAGATGGGGGAGGGAGTGCTGGGGGAGGAGGCCGTAATGGGGAGAGCCAGGGCAGTGCTGGGGGGGCGGGAGATAGTACTGGGGGGGCAGTGCTGTTGGGGAGACAGTTTGGGGGGGGCAGTGCTGGCAGGAGGCGTTTCTGGTCTCCCATGAAGCCCCTCGCTAGGTCTGACTCCGCTTTCTGGCTGAGGCCCCCAGATGCGGGTGGGTCTAGTCCCCACTGGGGCTGGACAATCCAGCCTGAGGACACCTCAGTGCTGAGCCTGGCACTGCCGCTGAGTGGCCAAGTGACCCAGGGCGGCACACATCCCATCCTCCCTAAGGGGAGCACAGGGCACGAGGTGGAGATGGGAGGACAGAGATGCCCCAGATGCCTCGGTCTATCGGCCCCTCTTCCGAAAAGCGCCCCCAGCCCCCAGCCCGGTCCTGGAAGCACGCTCAGGCTTTCCTGTCTGCTCTCCTTCCTGTGTTTACCTGTGATTCCCGTGAGGGCTGGGGACCCCAGGCACCCCCACCTCCACCGAGCAGCGCGGCAGCCCCAGACCACGTTCCTCAAGCAAACACACAGACCATCCCCATCACGGTTCCAGCATCCCCCAGGGGAGAAGTCATCACCCCTTTCGGAAGACCCTGTGCCAGAGCAAAGCTGGTGAGAGAACGGGGGGCTTCCAAGGAAACAGGACGCAAGAAGCAGCAGAACGGAAATGCCGCACCTCGAGAGCCCCAATTCCCCCAGCCGGGGAGGATGGCTCAGCCCTCATCTCCGTGGCCTTACAGTGGAATATTAACCGTATCAGAAATGATTCACAGGTTTCGTCCCAATTGTCCTCCGTGTTCCTAGACAGTCTTTCTGAAAGGAGACAGACATTCTTGAAAAAAAAAAAAAAACACGAGTAAATAAATTCACCAGAAATGCTGCATGCTAATTTCCCGTTGGCACCAATCTCTCGCTCCCTTCTTAATCACTCTCACTGTAAAAATAAAAAGTGCTGCTTGAGAGAGATCACGGTCATGATCACGACCATCCTGTTGTTCGTCGATTGCTTCGAGCAGGCGCCAGTAAAGTCTCCTTCGTCCTAGCCTTGAGATTTTTTAAAAAGTGTCATATTCAAGGCTCTTTCAGGGTTAGGAGAATGAGACCCATCATTGTTACTGGTGTTTGGCATATTGGGTACATCACGGGGAGTTTGCCAGACTCTGCCGTGTGAGCAGGTTACATTTGGTAGCCTGCCAGGTTGTCCAAACTAAGAATGAGATAATAAGATGTGACACGTCTGCAAATGTGGCCGCGCGCTTCCGGGAGCTGGGCTTTATAGTCTCTGGGTCTTGGGCGTTGATGGGATTACACGGCGCCCTTGTTTGTTTCTGTCTATATTACAAATGAGTTAAACAATCTGGTAATTATCCCTTCTTGTGACTTTTTGATACCCTCCAGCTGCATCATGTTGCAATGAACACCGTGATTTAATCTTTCCTTATAGCTGAGGGTATTCCATTGTGTGTTGAGTTTCCCTTACTGTCCCGAACAGAGCTCTGGCAGACGAAGACCTCCAGAACCAGCCACAACCTTGCTGAGACCACTCTCCACATGCATGACAGGTTAAGGAGCAATAAAAAAAAAACACAAGCTCCCAGTGGCCAGGGAGGAAGGGAAAACCAACATTGTTCTACAAGTTTCCAATTCATCAATGAGAGCTTTTCTTCTCTCAGAGTGTAAAATCAATGAAATATCTAAATGGAATATTTTAGATTTAAGGGATCTTGTTTATGTAATAAATTATAGTACATAATCTATGACTGACTCAATGCTTAGGTGCGTTGATGAGCTCATTCCTTAGAGATTCCCACAATGTGTGGGAAGCAGGTGCTAAAATGTCTTAGATTGGATTGGAGAAATGGTACAGTCGGTAGGTCACTTGCCTTGTAAGTGACTGACCCAATTTGGCACCCCCTAAGGTCTCCCAAGCCCACCAGTTGTGATTGGTCAGTACAGAGCCAAGTGTAAGTCCTGAGCACTGCTGGTCGTGGTCCAATAGTCAAAAATAAAATAAAATGAAATGTCTCTGAATCCAGGATTCTTTATATATTATTTTTAATATATTTGTTATTTTTGTAAGCTGTTTCAGCAGGTACACAATGATCTACAATTTTAGCAACCACATTCACTGTATCACTGTCACTGTCATCCCATTGTTCATAAATTTGCTCGAGCGGGTGCCAGTAACATCTTTATTCGTCCTAGCCCTGAGATTTTAGCAGCCTCTCTTCATGCATCCTTCACAACATTGCTGCATTGGAGGCCCTTTCAGGGTCAGGGGAATGAGACCCATTATTGTTACTCTTTTTGGCATATTGAATATGCCACGGGGAGCTTGCCAGGCTTTGTCATGCAGGCAGGATAGTCTTGGTAGTTTGCCGGGTTCTCCAAGAGGAAGAACTAGATTATAAGAGGTCGAGGCTGCACGCTTCCGGGAGCTTTGTTTTATAGTCTCTGGATCTTGGCTATGTAAACACACACACAAAAAATGGGCAAAGGGATGGCAGCGGCCTATCTCTCCCACTGCCCACTTTTGGCAGTCTCAGGCCGTTTCCCCACTCCAGGGAGGTCGATGGCGATAGTCAGGCAAAGGAAGGAAATGAGGGTCAGGCTGGTTGGTCTTAGCAGCAGTTTATTACATGGAAGAGATGTATGTCATGGAGGCCCCAGGATCTCTC
>JAOXYA010000041.1:5203622-5258841 GCA_028565675.1 Sorex palustris
TTAGGGTGACTTTTGTTTCTTTCAAATAGTATTGTAAACCAAAAAATCCCAGTTTTATCTTAAAATGTATTTTAAAAATAAAATACACTCATGTTCCTGAGTTTGGGGTGGGGGCTTGTGAGCCCAAGTTTTGAGAACTGCTTGGTGGTCAGTACAGATAAGGACTAGGGTGATGGCAGTGAGTGAAAGCAGAAATGGACGCTTTCTCTCTTTTCTCTCTTTTTTATTTTTTAAATTTAAAATTTATTTATTTATTTTTTAATAATGTAGAAGTACTGTTATTTGTTCAGCCATTGATTAAGCTGATTGAATTGGGCATGAACTCCACATTGCTTTTTTTTTTTTAAAATGTATCACTGTGAGATAGAGTTACAAAGCTTTCATGTTTGAGATTCAGCCATACAATGTTGGAATACCCATCCTTCCACCAGTGCACATTTTCCACCACCCACATCACAGAGAAATGGACACTTTAAAGGAGGCAAATCTAGATCAAAACAGTGACTAGAACATGTCAAATGAAAGAATGTGACTTTAGAATGACTTGAATAGAGTCTGGGGAAGGAGACACTAATTTAAGGCAAATGATCTATCTAACAGAGAGGTCAAGGAGATATTGATATGTCTTTTATGTGAAAGTACTTTGTAGCTCATAGGAAATCTGGAGTTATATTGGGGACTGAAATATGTGATTCCTCTGAAGAAAGATAAGAGCTGAAGAGAAGTAACAAGAGTTCTTCGGAGACACAGGTACATTCATTTAACTTAAGAGCGAATCTCAGAATTGTCTCAGCCAGATGATGAAGGAAAAATTGAAGACATTGATGAAATATGAGATATGTACTTGGATTCAACAGACAATGGGATGGCTTATCATCCCCAAGGCTTTATAAGGTGAGAGTGCTCAGTAGCATCAAAGCTGTGGCAAAATAAAGAAGGACAGAAGGGGAAATGTATTTATATTTTCCCTCAGGAAGGTCAAGAAAGGGGCATGTTTTATATTTAGCAACCAGTTTCAGATTAGTTTCCAAAGTGACCTTTTAAAAATAGCCATTTCTGCGTGTGAATATTATTCATTTGCTTTGGGGTAGTCATCTGCAAAGTACACATCCTATCTAAGTGCCTAATCTCAGGAAGGCTCCCTCTTAAGTTGGGTTACTAATGTGAAGATAACCCAAGGAAACTTTTGTTTTCTTTTTGGGTCACACCCAGCGGCGCACAGGGGTTACTCTTGGCTCATGTACTCAGGAATTACTTCTGGTGGTGCTCAGGGAACCATATGGGATCCTGGGAATTGAACCCAGGCCAGCCCCCGCTGTGCTATCGCTCCAGCCCCCAAGGAAACTCTTAAGTGGTGTCACTGCTGGATCCAGAAAGAGGTTGACAGTTCCATCTTTTTGGGGATCTCGGGAAATAATCTATTTGCTTATACCTTCCTCCTTGGGGCATGTAGAATAGCAGACCATTTTAACTGTGGATTTGGTAGAGTGATTACTTTTGCTTCCCCTCCTCCCATCCTTTTAAGGTCTTGATTAGACCTCATTCTTTGTAGCCACTCTGGGTAGAATTTGAGCAAAAACTGCTTTTTCCAAGTTCTGTTCTATGTAATACAATTATGTTATGAGAAAACTCTGTAATAATATAATTAATTCATTAACCTAGTTTTTTTCCTATTACAAAAGTGATATAATTTTATATAGGAAAATCTGGAAAGAGCAATATGATTTCTATATTCTTTAAAGCATCCATTGCTAACCTTCCGTGATTGTTCAGATACTTTTTATCCTGTGTTGGTGGACTTATGTTAGTAGAGCCACACTTAGCAGTGCTAAACGTTACTCTTGACAGTGCTTAGTGCTCAAGGGAGTGTTCAGGAGGAGCAAGTAGTAATCATTCTTGCATGCAAAGAGTAAGCTCCAGTGCATTGAACTCTCTAGCCCACTTCCTGTCATCATCCTGAAATAACACTCTGCATCCATTAAGAGCTCTTTCCCTTTACTCATTTCCCCAAGCCATGGCAACTATCATTTGTCTTCTATCTCTATGGTTTTACCTGTTTGGTTTTTCATATCTATGGAATTATATGGCTTTTGTTTTTCTGATGTAGCTTTGAGGTTTAACCATGTTGTAGTGTGTGAGTCCTTCATGGCTTTTTATGACTAAACCCCACAATTTGTTCATCAGTTGTTTCTACCTTTTGGCTATGATGAATAGAACAGTTGTGAGATCCAACTTGTTACTTGCTCCCTAGGTTATAAACAACTTGCTACTTGCTCCCTAGGTTGTATACACAGGTTGAAGCTGTCTCCTTGGATTATAGCAGCTCACAAGTAGGACCCACACATTTTGCTTCCTGCAAAGCATATCTCTATTACAAATCCTTATGTAAGTGTAAGCGGGTAGCCTCTTGGAAACTTTGACTTTGAAGTTAAAGAAAATAAATGAAAGAAAACTCTCAAGTAACATCATGTTCTGAGTCAGCTAGATTGTTTTCTTCCCCTCATTGATGTGATAATAAAGTCATGTTGGACAAAAAGATGTAATTCAAGGACCAGCTGTCTATGGATTTTGACCATGATCCCCAAGTTAATACATAGGGTCTCTAGCCCAATAGTGCTTTGTTACAGGAATGTCCAAAGTAAAACCTAAAAATCTCATTGGTGTTGATTTCCTGTTCTTCCCAGGAGCGTATTCTAGTTCTGTAGCCTTGGATTCCAGAGATCCTATCCTTGCCTTATCTGGCCAGCCTACACACTATCTGCACTCATAGTTGTCTTCTTGGTTCAGAGCTCTCCACTTCGAGCTGAGAGTGACAGTGGCGCTATGCAGTATAAAAATCTGTTCAGCACTGGTGTGTGCCCTGGAAATGCCCACTCACGAACTTCTTCTCAGTTATCATTTATTTACTTAGCTGAGACTGGGACTTTGTCTAGAAGCTTCTATCACTCAGTCAAGATCTTTAAAAATGGGAGAGTTCTTTGTGGGACGTGGCTTTGTGGCAGAGCACATGCCTTGCATATGTGAGATCCTGGGTTTGATCTCACATGGTCCTCTAAGCATCACTAACAGAGGCCCCACAAAATACCTTAAAAATTTTTTTTGATGGAGGCTAGAGAGATAGCATAGCAGGTAGGGCATTTGCCTTGCACGTGGCCGACCTGGTTTCGATTCCCAGCATCCCATATAGTCCCTGAGCACTGCCAGGAGTAATTCTTGAGTGCAGAGCCAGGAGTAACCCTGTGCATCGCCAGGTGTGACCCAAAAAGCCAAAAAAAAAGGGAGGGGGGACCTGGATACCCCCCCACCATGCCACCCCTCCTGGAGTCCTGCTCCTGCTTCCAGGGAGGGTCCAAGGACCAGGAGCATTCAGGGCTGGGGGAGCCATTGTGTCACCCGGTCACCTGGGGTCCCAGTGCTCCGTGGTGCTATTTCTCACCCTGAGGCAGGGTGACAGTCTGCCTCAGGGTTGGATGGATTTCTTCAGAGTAGAATTAAACCCCCGTGAAACATTAAGTTGGCTCAGCTCAGGCCTGTGTTCGGGTCCCAGGGGGCTGAACCCGGTGTCAGGCATGAACCAGGTTTTAGGAAGAAAGTGGGGAGGGGGCTGGGGGCTGGGCTGGGTTCTGAGATGATGTGGGGAGCGGCCTCCATCAAAGGCCACTTACTGGAGGCCCCTACTCTTTGGCCACGGGCCCTCCTGCCCTCTGGTGGCCAGCAGACATGAGCGTGGACACCCCCGTGCGGCCGTTACTACCTAAATGCCCAAAGTCGGTTTTTCCTTGTTTCTAAAAACAGGCAGAATTGGGGGCCAGGGTGGTAATACTGACGGCAGGGCGTTTGCCTTGCACGCCGTCAACCTGGGCTCGATCTTCGGCATCCCTTATGGGGCCCTGAGCTCTGCCTGAGTGCAGAGCCAGGAGTCACCCCTGAGCACCCCAAACACACACACACACACACACACACACACACGCACGCACACGCACACGCATGCACACATGCATGCTTACACAGGGCAGAAAGGGGCTCAATGAATGAGTTCACGCTTCCATACAGGAGAGCCAGGTTCGATTCCCAGCACCACACGGTCCCTCAGCACCGGTGCCACTGACCTCTGGACACTGAGTTGGAAGTAGCCAATAAGCACTGCTGGGGGTGGACCCCAAACCAACAAAAGCCAACAGAACGGTCTCAAAATGTCGCTGCAGAAGTGAAGGCTGAGACCTGCCTAGACCTCCCTGCGCGACGTGCCCAGCCGAGAGTCAGAATCGGTGAGGCGTGACGAGGCAGCAGCCTAGGGTGGGTAGATTCCCAGCAGGCAGCAGGGGCGAGAAGCTGGGGTCTGCCCTGCGGACCCACGCCCCCACCACCCCCACCCCCTCGCAGCTGACCCTGAAGGGCAGCCCACAGCTTCCACAGGCAGCGAGGACAAGACAGAGAACCAACGCCCGTCGGACATGACTTTGCCCATTTCTGGCCCAAAAGTGCTCTCCCCCCTGCCCCACCCCCTGCCTCAGTCAAGTGAGCAGCTCTCAAGCCCCCACAATGGGGTCAAGACCCCCCAAAGACAAAGAACCACGTGCTGGTTTCCACGGATGAATTCCCTCTCCTGCGGCTCTCCTCTCGCTGCAGGCCAACCCCAAAGTTGGACCTGGTCTGGGGGGCGGTGGGGAACTGATCTGGAGCCTGGCAGCCTGCAGGCAGCTCTGGGTGCCCTGCCCATGCCCGGCCCGTGGAGGCTCAAGCCGCAGCTTCTCAGCCTTGGGCGCTGGAGGACATGCCCGCTGCCTTGTGGGCTTGAGCCTCTGTCCCTGCTTCCCACCCGCTGGCCCTGCTGCTGGGACCATGAGTCCCTGTCATTTGTGCTGCTTTGGGTGGGCCACCTAAGGCCCAGCCTGAAGCAAGGAGGCATGGCTGAGAGTTGGAGAGGGCACGCCAAGGCGGCCCTTGTCTCCTCTCCTCCCGGGTCAGCGAGCCCCTCCACCGTCCCCGATCCCCAGAGCCCTGCCGGAACGGAAGGGGGTCTCCGCTATGTCTTGGTCCTGTCCACTGCCCAGAAGGGGAAGGATTCCAGCCAATGAGCTCTGGCACCGAGGATGGAATCGGGGCCCCCTGCATGCAAGGCTCAGCCATATACCCCACCTCTCCTTTTCCTCATTTCCTAGATGGTCAGGGGGCCCCTGAATCCAGCGGTGATGACCAGGCCCACAGATACGTGGCGTTTTTCCTACCCACTCTACCACCCCGTTGTGAACCCACAGACCGGGCACACGGCTTGGCTCCCGCCCTTCCGGGCTCTTCAGGGACCGGCTGTCCACACTCAAGTCAAAATCGCCTCAAGGGGCAGGGGGCAGCTTCGCGTGACATGGGAGAGCCAGAGACGTCGCCCCAACCTCCGACCACTCTTCCTGGTGGAGGAGGCAGGCGGCCTCCGCTTCGGAGATGCTTTCTATCTGGCTAACACCTCACACACCACGAGAGTAACACCCCGCCAGCATCCTCCCAGACTGTCTGAGCCTGTCTAAACCTGTCCAGCCTTGGGGCTGCGGTCAGTGTGTTCAGCTCGTATGCTGAAACTGGGAGAATGTGTCCTTTGGGGGAGGAGAGGGTGGCGAGGGGGGAATTCAGGGAGACGGTCTGCCTCCCGACCTGGGGGTGACTGGGCCTGTTCCCACGAGTATGTGGATCCTGGTAATTTTTCAAACTTTTCCATATGCAAATTTCACCAAGTAGGCACGACGATGGACCAAAGGGAAAGGTAAAATGACCAGAAACGAAGTACGCTGTGTTTCATAGGGCGTAGGGACTGGGAGACACTGGACAGGAAGTGCCCGTGTGGTCTCACGGGGCACGGGGGCTGGCAGACACGGAGCTTCTGGGCAGTGTGCTGTGCCCCCAGCTCCTAATTCCATGCACGTGCTCCAGAGGCGCAGGCGTGGCGAGTCGACCGCCGAGCTGTCTGGCATCTGGGTGAGCTTCTTCCAGAAGGGCTAAGCAAACCCAGAGCTCCACGGGCAGCTAATCTACGATCACGGAGCCAAAAGCACACCACAGAGAAACAGAAGTCTCTTCAGCGAACGGCGCTGGAAGGAATTAAATGACCGCATAATACCACGGCTGAAAAATGAACTCAACCATGGCCTGCAGACGGAGGTGTGAGGCCAGAAACCATAAAATTCAGGGAGAGAAGCGGGGGTGAGACACGGCAGACCTCAAGCTCGGAGATGGATTTGGAGATTCCACTCCAACGACCGGCCAGGGAGAAGCAAAGCCAGAATAAACAACTCGGCGGCTCCAGCAAAGGAAAAGGCTTTTGCACAGCAAGGAAGCGACCATGAAAACCAAACAGCGGCAAACAACTCGGAGAAGAGAGCGTCGGTCACGGCGCACGTGTGACCGGCAGTTACGATCCCAAATCAGGAAGGAAGTCACTCACCCCAACAGCCACAGAAAAGCAACCGGCACAACCCCAAAGCTCACGGAAGACCTGGATAAACACATCTCCAGACATGAAATACCTGCTCGGTGGTCGGGAGACGCAGATCAGAACCACAGTGAGCCTCAGGGAACGGCCTGCGCCAAAGCAAGTGTTGGCAGGGGTGTGGGGGAAAAGGGACTCCCTGAAGCAGGCAGCTGGGGGTGGGGGTGGGAATGACTGTCCTCTCACGGAAAAGGGCCTGCAGGGACCTTCAGGTACAGATGTGAGGAGCGGGGACTGGAGCCTAGGGGTAAAGCACATGCCTTGCACGCATGAGGCACAGGTTCGATCCCGGGCCCTGCCAAGAAAAATTACACACATGGGAAATTCTCAGTATCACTCCTCGGCATCTAGCTGGAGGCTGTGCAAACTCGTGGGAAGGACAGTGCATAGCCGTGTCTAGACAGAATCCACGGAGTCTATCCACAGGTGCCTGGGTAAAGCTGGGCAGTTGCTGTACCCAGTAACCACACCGGGTCAGTCCCAGAGATACAACTGCGCTCTTCCAGACACAACAGATGGGACTGTGTGCACTGTGAGACAGGTAAGGATGTGAAGATGATCATTCGATACTGACCCTATGTGGAACAGATATCATTCATCTACCTATCTTGGTTTTCAGGCCACACCTGGCAGGGCCTAGGGCTTACTTCTGGCACTGTGCTCAGGGAATCTATCTTGGTAGGCTTGGAGGACCCGATGGGGTACCGGGGATTGAACTTCGGTCGGCCGCGTGCAAGGCAAGCACCTACCTGGTGCATTGTGGCTATGGTCCCAGGTACATCAATTATGACAGGAAACTAACAGTTGGAAACAACACCATCCCGACTCAGAGGAAACTGGCAGCTACCGGACGACAAGGGCCCCAGGAGAGAGGAAGGAAGCCAGGAAGTGGGGTGGGGAGCGCAGCAGAGACCGATGGACAGGAGTGGTGTGCAACCTCACATTCCAGAACGTGCTATGCTCCCCCCAACCCCCCGAAAAACAAACTGAAGAGGGGCAGTGGGAATATCTATCTGCGTGTTGCAAATGGATCTGAGATTGCAATAGGGTGGGGAAACACTTAGCTCCCACCTGCTCCCCGGGGCCGGTTCTCTCCTCCCTGGGGCCCAGCTCAACAGCTTGTCCAACTCCCAGAGCGGTAGCTCAGGGGAGCAGATGGCCAAACCCCCAGGGAGCCTCCCCCGCCTGCTGGGTGCTGCCATCCCCCAGCCCACACTTGCCACACTCCAGTCCCCTCCTCGAGGACACAGGAGTCCTGTGTCTGAGTCTGTTTGGGCCGAGAGTCCCGTCTATGAGAGCAGCCAGCAGGCGCTGTGTGCAGTTCACTCGAGTCACTCAAGGTCTCCTCCCTGGAGGACAGACAGCACTGCCTGTGGGCCTGAGGGGCGGTGCCAGGACTGATGTGCCTTGCATGCAGCAACTCTAGTTCACTCCCCGGCACCGCATGGCCCCGAGCACTGCTGGGTACAGGCCGGGAGGCCCCCAGCACCCTCACGCAGAGATCTGGGTAACCCAGGGCACTGCAGGATCTGGGCAGCACGGCAGCCGCGGGCCCCCACCCTGAACTGAGCCACAGCAAGACTGGCCAAGCTCCAGAAGGGGCTCCCAGGCCTTCTGAGCAGTTTGGGGGCCCTACAGATCAATGAATTAACGGTGACAGCTTCTGTGGAGTGGCGGTGAGGGTGTGGCTGCGTGTGGAGCCAGCACAGAATTCCCCAACCAACAGGCGTTTTCTGCTCTCAGCCTGCTGGTCAGACTCCCGCACCGCCTGCGTCCCCTGCTCTTCCGCACGGACTTCACCAGGGCTGGGCCAACACCATCTCACAGAGCCCCCAATGCCACGGGCCACAGCGCTCCCCTGCTCATGCCTCTCCCTCTGCCCCGCAGTGAGCTGCCCAGGGTGTCCCATGGACACTGGAGAGGCCACACCGCACGCTGCCCTGTCAAAGGCCCCGGGCCTCCGCTCTCTGGTGGGTCCTGTGGCTGGAGATAGCTGGCCAGGAGACCCCACCAGCAGCCCCCGGGCAGCGGGGAGGAGGACTCGCCCCAGGGAGGCCAGGAAGGGGGAATGGGAAGGGTCTCCCGTGGCTGCCAGCACTTTCCCTGGCATGGCTGTGCTTGGAGCCCGGGTGACAGGACGCCAGTGTTGGTGGCTCTCGACAAGCTGCAGGATGGCCCGGAGAGCAGTCTGGGAGTTTGGGAAGGGCAGCCCGGGGTGGGCAGGGAGGCATTCTGGTGCACCCAGAGGATCCCTGTGCCTGTGAAGACAAGGGAGGGGCAGGTGCCAGTGGGCAGTGCAGGAGCCCCAACAAGGGTGGTGAGGGTCCTCTAGGACACTGCTGGGCATGGAGAATGTACCCAGGGACCAGCTGAGTTTGGATCCAGATTCGGCCACGTCCTCCCACTCATGAGACTGGGACAAATGAGCTCAACCTTGGAGCTTCAATGTACTAATCCACAAACAGGTCCCAGTCGTCCGACCCTACCTCATCAGGCTCCCTAATGAGTAAATGACTCTAGAGAGCTTCCCAGCATTGACCCATACATCTGTATGTGCCCACCCACCGTCCATTCACCCCATCTGCCCTCCCACCATCCATCCATCCATCCGTCTGTCCACTGTCCATCCACTCCATCTGCCTGCCCACCATCCATCCATTCGTCTGCCCACCGTCCATCCATCCATCTGCCTGCTCACCGTCCATCCACCCATCTGCCTGCCCACCGTCCATCCATCTGCCCACCCACTCCCCGTCCACACATCCACCCGCCCACCCACCCATGCACCCCATCCTTCTGTCTGTCCCTCCACAGATCCATGCACCCATCCCCACACCCGCCCATCCACTCATCACCCAGCCGTTGAGCGAGTCCAGCTACTGAGCATCCTATAATGCTGGGCCCTGGACAGCAGATTCTCCAGAACCCGGGACTTCAAACTTGAACATGCATTTGAGTTCCCAAGAGGGCCTGCTGAAATGCAAAGGGCTTCATCACAGTTTCTGGAAGGGGGTGCAGAAGTTTCTGGTGCAAAGGAGTGGAGTGGGCATTGGGACTTCTGACCAGCAATGGGGGACAGGCTCTGAGGCTGCCAGTGGGAGCGATACACCGAGACCCGCTGTTCTGGGGGCTCTTCCTGACCAAGTGGCATCACGCCTCTCCGCACCTCAGACACTCAGTGACTCCCGCCTCCTTCTGGAGAGTCTGAGCCCCTTCCAGCATCTTTCCCACCCGGCCACCTCTTCCCTTCCCACCAGGACCTTCGCCCCATGATGCAGGCACAGAGCCCCCACCCCAGGCCTGGCCACCCTGGCCCTGCCGCTCTCTTCCCAGACATGCTGGCCGGGTGGCCCCATGGTGGGTCAGCATGAGCGGGGACACGGGTCACAAGGGCTGGGCCCCGGATTCCATCTCGATCATCCTGATCCGGGTGACCTTGAGTTTGCCTCTCTCCGAAGCCAGAGCTAACTTGAACTTCTTCATTATACAACGTGAGTAATAATGTTTATCTTGGAAGACGGTTGGTTGTTGGAGAGGAAATGGTGCATGATAAATGCCTGGCAGGTAGTACTTGGTAAACAATAGCTATTAGTAGCATCCGCTCGGCGTGAGCTAAAGCCTGGCTCCACGCTGTCCTTTTCCCTCTGTTCCCTGTGACATTCTGTGAGGACTGTCCTCCCGCAGACTGCAGGCCAGTGCCTCGTTATTTTACACAGCGGCCTCGCTCCCAATGCAGCCGGGGTGACCGAGCGAGTGACGAAGGTCCATCCACCAGGAGCCCGGCCCAGGGCTGGGCAGTGGGAAGGACCTTCGCAGGAAGGAGGGCGACAGGCGGGTGTGGCAGCCCCAAGGCGAGCGCAGGGTGGGGAGGGGCGGGTGTGTCCTTTCCCAAGTGGCACATGACTGGCGTCACTGTGCCCAGACTCCTGAGTGAGCTGGGTGAGAGGACGTCTTGGGTCCGACTGAACCCCGGGCCACAGGCGACGTGGAGGGGCAGGACTGTAAATGGCTCTGCAGGGCTCATGGGATTCACCGGGCCCGGGTGCAGGACATTGGGGGAAGAAGAGCCACTGGGCAGGGCACGAGAGGCAGCAAGAGCCCAGGGCTGAAACGGGTGGGGCAGACAGTGCCTGGGAGAAGCGGCCGAGGAGAGGACGGGCTGAGCTGTGCGGTGGGTGGCGGGCACCCCCGTGCCATGCTTCCTCCCACCTCGCCCCAATCAAGTCCTCGCTGCCCGTCTCCCACCGAGCAGCAGGCCGGCTCCTAGCGGGCTTTCAGGAGGCCTAATGGACCCATCTCCAGCTCCTCTGCGGGCCCTCGCTGGGAAGGCAGCAGGCAGCCCCCGAAGCCGAGCTCCTGACGCACTTCCCAGACTGCTGCAGACCCCCGGGGGGCTGGGGGAGACCCCGGGGGGCCGCTGCTGAGGAAGCTCTGAACACAGCACAACTGGAGCCCTGAGACGGGCCACCCACGTGGACAGCAGGCAGACAGACAGACAGACAGGCAGGCAGGCAGACAGAGCCTGGCAGGGTCTTTCCCTGAGTCAGGGAAGGGGCTGCCTGGGCTCTCACTGTGCCCCCAGGGAGGAAAGAGACGCCAGGTCCCTGCTTTGTGGGAGAAAAGGGCAAAGAAGGCCACTCTCCTCAGCCCCGGCGCCCCTCCCCCATCTCCACACAGGCGATGCACAATTCTTGAATCCTTGCTTCAGCCCTGCCCAGGCTTCCTCCAGGCACCCCTGGAGAAAGTGGAACCCGGGGCCTCCTGCACACAGGGCCTGAGCTCCCCCCGCAGCCCCACCCACCCACCCCCACGCTCACCTGTCCACTCAGGAAACGTTGCCTCCTGCCCACCTAGGTTCAGCCCAACATCCAAAGCCAAAACCCAATCTTCTCTGACCTTTCACCCTGCCCCGAGCACACCAGCAGCGCAGTGGGTGGCCCTGCTGACCAGTTGCCTAAGGCGGCAACTGACCATCGCGGGCGCCCTCCCACGGGACTGCGAGGGTTGAGAGTGGAGTGTGAGGCCAGGTGCCGGCGGGTATCAGGATGACGCGGTCCACCCTGGGGCCCCGAGAAGTCCTGTCTGTGTCTGTTCCTCCTGCCCTGCCTCCAGGGCACAGGCTGCCCTGCTTCGGGAGAGACTCCGGGGCTCCCCCCGCATCTGGATGCCGGGGGCTTGTTCTTAGTCTGCGGAAAGGAACCTGGACCAGCGGCCCTAGTTTCTAGGCCAGTGGGGCCGGCAGGAAAGCGATTCCCGAGGGTCTGTCTCAGACTGCACACTCACAGCTGCCCCCCTCCCGGCCACACCCTGGGCCACCCGCAGTGGTGTTTGGGTGACTCCCAGTTCCGTGCCGGACGGGGCCTGTGTGGTGGGAACCCTCTCCCCAGCCTCTGGCCAGCCCAGAGCTCCTGCCCTTCCTTCTCGCCAGCAGAGGGGATAGGATGGACCCGAGTCACTCCCTGCTCTGGCCGCCGGTTCCCTGGTCTCCTGGGCTACACGAGGGGCAGGGATGGGGTCTGGCCAGTCAGGGGCTACCCCAGCTGTGCCCATGTGTGGGCAAACTGCAGAGCTCCGGGTCTGACCATAGCATGGAGACTGGCAACCCTTAGCTCTCGGGCAGGAAGGAGGCCTCACCCGGCTGCCCGCCCCTGCATCCCACTCTCCCCTGGGTCCAGCTGGAGCAGGGAGATGCCCATTCCCATCCTCTGCAACGGCCAGGGAACTGGAGGGGGGGGGGCACTGGCCCTGTGCAGTCCTGCGGGAGGGGCACACACATCTCCAGAAGGGGAGTGAGGGTGCCGTCGAGGGCAGCTCCAGGGCAGTGGGGTGCAGCGGGCTCACTCCACTTCTGAGCGGGAGGTGGAGGAGCCTGGGGATAGCAGAGCGCCCGGCGCGCATCCCACCAGGAACATCACCCACCTTCCTTCCCAGGGAGGGGCTATGCCGAGCTCTCCCCGACTGCACAAAAAAAGACTCATCCCGCCGCGCCCAAACCATGCAGGACTACTGGAAGTACACAGGAAAGGTGCCCCCCACCCCCGGAAATGGGCTGGCTCTGACTGGCTGGCACCACCTGGCACTGACTGAAACCACCTAGGATGGGTTTAGCACCGTCCAGCACCTGCTGGCACCGACTGGCATAGCCTAGTGCTAACACTCTGCCAAGGCTGGCTCTGCCTGGCACAGATGGCACTGCCTGTATACGTTGGCCATGGCTGGCACAAGCTGGGACCAGCTGTCATGGTCAGACACTGGTTAGAGACGGCACCACTTGGTACAGGTGGGACCACATGGCATAGACCGGCGAAAAGAGCCCGTCCTCAGTCTCCCTTCCGGGGAGCCCGCCCCTGTGGCGGGGTTCACCCCAGGGCTGATGCCCTTGGTGCCTCCACCTGTCTCTCATAGGGGCCTGCGCTACCCCAGGGGCCTCCAGGGGGAGCCCTTCCCGGCCCGCTGGGCCTGCACTGCTCGACTGGGGGCACTCTCCTACCTCTGAGTGCACAGACACAGTGCCTGGCATTGGTTGGCAGAAACCGACACAGAGAGGCAATGAGCGACACAGGGGACCCATCTGAAATGAGTCTCACCTGGCTGTGAGGAAAACCATCACGAAGCCGCGGGCCATCACCCACACACAAGTGCCCTCCATCTGGGATGGCACACACGGCAGTGCCTGCAACAGCTCGGCACTGACCAGCAGGGGATGGCACTCACTGGCACCAACTGGTATCAAGTGTAGTGGTTGGCACAGACTGGCATGGGTTGCCTAAGACTGTCACAGCCAGCAGCTGGAACGTGTTGGCAAGGCTGGCACTCACTGGCATAGCCTGGGATACACTGGCATGAGCTGGCACCAACTGGCAAGGCAGTTCCCATCTGGTACTGTCCTATCACAGATTGGTGCCATCTGACACAGGCTGGCAGCACCCAGTATTGGTTAACACCACCTGGCACTGATTAGCACTGGCTGGCACAGGTTGGCACTGCCTGGCTCAGGACTACTGCTGAAAGTGCACAGGGAAGCCACCCCCTCTCCCTGGAGGCAGCCCTGCCGCATCCCGCCCACCCCCCCCCCGTTCCTCTGTGCCCATCCACCAGGGCTGGGCACCCCTGGCTGGGGAACTTCTTCTGGGTTTTGTGCCACAGAGCTTCTACCTAGCACCAGCCCCTCTGGCCTGCTGAGATCACCTCCTGCCCGGGGGGTGTAGGGCATCGGGAGGGGGTGTGGGCACACGTCCGAGTCTCTGGGGAGTGGGAGCGAGGGGGCAAGTCGGGGGACTGCCCCCCCACGTCCATCTTCCCGGATCTGCAGCGTTAAGGGCGGCTGCGCCCAGCCCTCTAGCCCGGCTGTCAGCAAAGATGCGTCCGCCCCTCATCTCAGCCCCAGGATCCGGATCTTCATGTGCGAAAACCGTCCTGTGACCTATTTGCAGTTAAAACAGTTTCTGGCTTCAAGGTGAAAAGTCATCCCAGGGGACGGACGGATGCATTTTTCCAGTTTGGCAGGAAAGCCTCTGGACAACCTTCCCGGGCACTGAGGGCACCACGTGCCCTGCCCCTGCCCCCCCAGGCCTCCGGAAAACTCCCCACAATCCCTTCTCAAAGGGGCCCAGAGGGGCAGAGCAGAATGAGGCATTTCAGCTTCATTTACACTTAATTCATCAAAATGTCACTGGTAAGAGCTATTTGATGTCCAAGGCTTATGAGCCTTGAATCTAAGCCGCCCAAAGCCCTTTTGTCTTTGAACTTCAAAATGTGCCATTCGGCCGCGTGCGTGCACGGCCTGGACGCCAACGGGGCGCCTGGGCAGGGCCTGGACGTGGGCGGAGGGGCTCCCTCTCTGTCCCTGCATGCTTGCTCTCTCCTAGCAGGTCCTGCAGATGGGAAATGCAGTTCCCCCCCACCCCCTGCTCCAGGGTGTGAGAGCGGGGCCCAGCAGAAGAGAGTCTCCCGCATACCCGGGACCAGAGTGCCCCTGGTTGGTGAAGTCCCCCTTGTGGCCCCCACTCTGGGCACCCACGAGGCCTGAGAGAAAATCCTGGGAGTGGCCACAGGGGCCGGGGGCACACGGGGGCTTTCCAGCAGGAAGTGGCCATGCGCTGTCCGTGACCAGGCACCCCCGTCTACATCTACCCTAGCTGATCACTAGAGTGGGGCCCCACGGAGCTGCCGCGGACCCCTCAGCTCTGATCCCACAGGCTGCAATCTCCCCCACCATGCCCCATGAGGTGGTGCTGGGTGCCCCATGAGTGCTGATGGGTACTGGGTTCCCCATGAGGTGCTGGGTGCTAAGTGTCCCATAAGTGGGTGCTGAGTTCTTCGTGAGGTGCTACTGGGTGCCCCACCAGTGCTGCTGGGTGCTGGGTGCTGGGAGCCCATGAGGTGCTGGATGCTGGGTGCCCTGTGAGGTGCTGGGTTCTGGGTTCCCTGGGAGGTGCTCGGTTCTGGGTTCCCTGTGAGGTGCTGCTGGGTGCTGGGTACCCCGTGAGTGCTGTTGAGTGCCCCTTCAGGGCCCAGTGGTTCAGTCGTCCAGCCCAGCCATGTTAGTGGCCACTCAGGGGGGCACGCGGTGCTGGGGTTAAACGCGGGAAGTGCCCACCACTGTCTCCTCTGGTCCCCACTCACATTCTTACCCCGGCAGTTTTCTTGGGGGCCTCACAGGCCGACCCCTGGCAGGGCTTGGGGACAGATGGGGACAGCTGGGGATCAAACAAGGGTTGGCCACACGCAAGGCGAGCGCCCTGTGGGCTGTGCTGCTATCCTGTCCCTCTCTGGAGTCTCCGCTGCCCACCATGGGGACACGCAGGCATCAAGCGACTCACTGGATGCGTCCAAGAACGAGAGGAAAAGAGGAGAGAGGATAAAGGCAGGGCAGGGTGAGCGGAGCCAGGATGAGCAGCCCTGGGTGGGTGTCGCTGTGCCCATGACACCGAGGTCCCAAGGCGGGTGCTGTCTGGGGCCTGTGTGGCGTCCAGGGTTCGAATCCCAGCCCTGCCTTCCCCTCTGGCCAGTCTCTGCCGCTCGGGTACCTCAGGCAGCTCATTTGTCAAACGGGGATAACCAGCAGTTGACAGGTGTTTGGAGGGTCAGAGCTGACGGGTATGAGCCTGGCACAGGAATGCGCTGAGGCAGGGACACAGGAGGGACCCCAGCCTGCGGCCCACCCAGCCCTGACCGTCAGACCCCGTGGTGCCAACGTGGCTTGAAAAAGACCCCCGTGACTGAACAGTGCGCTGAGGACCCCAGAGCGGCCCCCAGAAACTTCCCTTAGCCCTGCTCCGGCCTGACTCATGGCACGCCCACCCAGCCCTGCAGCCCCCAGAGGCATGCACCCACTGTACACCAGGTCCGCGGGCCCTGGTCCCAGATGCTGTTCTTCAGCCCCTGGTGCGTCCCAGTCAGCGCCCGCCCAGGGCGTGTCCAGACGGCTCTGAGTTATCCCACCTGGGATTCTCTGACCCGACAAGTCAGGGCCCCTTTTCCAGAAAACCCCAGGAATCACCCATAAGCCAAAACCGGGGAAGGCCCTGAGCCCCAAAACCCTGCCAGCCGTCCTCCCGGGTACGATGCCCCAGGGAGCCGTGTCACCCACTCTGGGTTCCCCGGGTGAGGCCTGCAGGCGCAGCACTAGGGGTTGGGGGCGGCACTGTGGTGGTCTCATGGACCCCAGGGCCTCGTGCCTGGCTCAGAGCTTGCTTTGTGGGCAGAGACAGGCCACACACAAGCGCGGGGCTGAGGGAAGCCTCAGTGAGCACACGCCCCGGCCCCCGGCACTGCCAGCCCCAGCCCCCTTACCCTGGAGATGAGCTCGCCCACCATGCCCGTCCAGGAGCCGTTGGCCTCGGGCACGCCGTACACGCCGTCGCCCACCAGGCGGATCTGGTAGTTGAAGCGCAGGATCTCGGCCAGCTCCTCCAGCATGTCCACGCAGAAGCCCTCGTAGCGGTCATTGCCCTCCATCTCCTGGTGGTTCCCCTTCAGCATCAAGTACGGGTTCTCCTGCAGCAAGACTGGGCAGCTGTCACGCACATCTGAGGCCCGGACGGGGGGCGGGCGGAGGGCCCCCTCCCTTCCCTGGGCCTTCCTGAGGGTCACCGCCCCAGGGACCCCAGAACTAAGATGGGAGGGGCCCAAACGAGGGACGCCCCAAGGCAGCCCCACCCTCGGGCAGCAGGAACAGGGGGGCCTTGGTGGTGCTGATGAGCAGCCTGGGGAAGGTTCCAGAAGGAGCCAAACTGGGCTGGGGCGGGGGGGAGAGGGTAAACACAACACTGTTTTTTTGGCTTGTTTATAGGCCTTTTCCATGCGGGCGAGATACTCTCTATAGCTAGTCGGGCTCTCCGAGAGGGGCGGAGGAATCAAACCCGGCTTGGCTGGGCTGGCTGTGTGCCAGGCAAACGCCCTACCCCCTGTGCTATCGCTCCAGCCCTCTGTGATGTATTCAATATGCCAAACACAGTAACAACAAAGTCTCACAATGGAGATGTTACTGGGCTCGCTCGGGAAAATCGATGAACAATGGGAGGACAGTGACAGTGACAGTTTATAGGCCACACCTGGTGACTCCTGGCTCTACACTCAGAGATGGCTCCTGGCGGTGCTCAGGGGACCATATGAGGAGCTGGGGATGACACCCTAGGCGAGCTCCCTACCCACTCAACTATCTCTACGGCCCCGGGGTACAACCACTCAGACGCCAGGACTGTGTTCTCAACCCTCTCCTGCTCCTCCTGCTCCGAGCTCCTGAACAGTGCCCCCAGGGTGCTCATTGACCGGAGAGGGCGAGTGTGTCTGCCGTCCCCAGCTCTGACCAGACACGGGAGACGCAGCAGCTCGGCCCTCATGTTCCCGACCCCAAGGACCAGCTCAGGCTCTTCCTCCCCGAGTGCTGGTTTCCCAGCACTGACAGGGACGGGCACCCCTTCTCTCAGCGCTCAGGACCCCCTCTGGCCTGCCCAGGCCCCTGCGGGCCCAGAAGGTCGTGTGTGTCTGTGTGCGGGGGGTGGGGGTGGGGGGCTGTGTGCTGTCTCATCTCCCCAGGCCTCCGGGGACCAGGCCACACCACGGGCCCATCCATCAAGCCTCAGCCGGGCTCTGTGAGCGCAGCCGCCCGGGGCCCCTCCTGCTGATAAGGTGCCGCGCCAGGCAGGGAAATGTGCTTCTGATTAGTTACAGGGGAGGGCAGGGGAGAGGAACAAACTAATTATTGCTCAGAACATGCTGTTGGTCTCACTGACAAAATCTTTTACCGCACAGGAGGCAGCGGGGATGGGGAGGGAGGTGGAGGGGGGGAGCCACGGCCGCCCTTCGACCCTCCCGGGGCTGCGCATCTGGGCCTCAGGAAGGAGCTGGAAGCTCGCTCTGGGCTCCCTCGGGGGAGAGCAGGATCCAGTGAGACAAACAGCCCCCATCCTGGGGACCCAGAACTCTCTCGTTGCCATCCAGGCGTGAAGAGAGAGCCCACGAGAACCCACGAAACAAAGTGCCACTGTGCAGAGGGCATCCTGGACATGGCCAGTGAGGCCGCTGCTGGGGAAAGGGTCGGGGGTCCTGCTGTAATTCACCCACCGGAGACGTGAGGTTCCCCCTGGCCACACACAGTTCCCCTTGCTGCTGGGGTGACCCTGAGTGGCCTCCACCATGGTGGTGGTCCTGCCCTCCCCCCCACTCCCCGGCGTTGCAGCTGATCTGGAATGCACCAGACGGCATTTCTGGCTGAACCTGGTGCAGGATTAGGGACCTTGAGCTCTGAGGAGACCCCTGCTGGCCCTTTGCTCCCCAGAAGCCCAGGTTTGTGTCTGGAGTGGTGGGAGTGGGCTGGGACTGTCCTTGGGGGTGGGACCCTGGGCACACCCCACCTACCAGGATGGTGGTGACGATCAGGGTGGTGTTGAAGAGGCTGGCGGAGATGTTGGAGGCGAAGAGGCGGCTGTCCATGCTGAGGCCATCTGCCACGTGCCACTGGCCGATCTGGGGGGACCGAGGAGAGAGGAGTGGGCAGGGGTGGGGGGGGGAGCAGGGCACGAGGGTGTGCGTGATGCCAACGCCTCTCTGCCAACTGGAGCCCCTGGCCAGGCCCTGGGGCTGGGCGCTTGAGCCGGGAGGCCAGGGGTGATGCGGACAGTGGTCAGGACATGGGTCAGTGGGTGCATCTGCCTCGCCCGGGCATCGCCAGGCACCCAACACGTCTTCTGGAACATTCCTCCCAAGTGTCAAGCAGGCCCCGTGATTCTGGCTTGCCAGGCTGAGCACTGCAGGTGTCTGCTGGAAGTTCCGGTGGCCATGAGAACATGGGCTCACCCTCGGCCATGGTGGTGGCTCAGAAGGCATGGGCAGTAGTGAGGGGTGCTACTGAGAGTCTTGGGCCACGGGTCACCTCTCGGCCCCGGTATGGAGTATGGAGAGGGGGGCTCAAGCGAGGACCACTGGAGCCCAGTCACCAGGACCAGCCCCCACAGCTCCCCTGCCTTGGTGGGCACAGGGTGTGGGCAGTAGCCCCAGACCTCTGCAATGGGCCCCGTGGAGAGAGGAAGCCCAGCCCACCGCTCAGGAGCAGGGGGCCTGCTGTGGCCCGTTCACACCCCGTGGCGTCTCGGGGGGTCGATGAGTCCAGGCAGAGCCCCCGCCTCCCCCCCCTAGAGTCCGGCAGAGCATCACGGGGGGGGGGCGGGGCGCTTCTTGTTGGCTTCTGGTGAAACGGAGGCTCAGGGGGGCCTGGGGGTGGCACAGACTGGAGACCCAGATTGGCTGTGCCCCGGAGGGCAGCACCTTCTGCCTCTGCAGCTGCTCCCTGGGGTGGAGACCCTGCGGGCCCCGCTAACAACCCAGAGAGGGGCCGGACAGGCTGTCCACAGGACAGGTCTGGGAGCGCTGGACCCCCAGTCTCCCGCTAGGAAGCTGCATCTGCACAGAGGCCTTGGGGAGTCGCTGGCAGGTGCCTGGGACACCGAAGAGCTCCTGGTGCCATCCCTCACTACCTCCCCCACACCCCTCCTCAGGATGGGGGGGGGGCCCGCCTCCACTCCCTAGTCCTGCTGGGACTGACAGCAGCAATGCCAGGGCGAGCAGGCACTGACCCGGTGCCAGACCCCAGCCTGAGCCAGCTCCCCTGGGGCCTGGCATGGTCCTGAGACCCCAAGCTCCAGCACCCACCCCCCACACGCCTCAGAGCCAGCATGGCGGCCTGGCAGCCCTTAGAGGGGCCCTAACTGCAGAGAGGAGGTGTGTGGGGGGCAGTGGAGGGGCCAGTCAGAGCCAGGTGCTTGGGAAAAGGACCCCTTTAGGCGGCAGACCTGGGGGACAGCTGGCATCCCCCCACCTGGCTTTGCCTCCAGCCAGACCCCCTGCTGTGGAAATAGCCTCCACCCACCCCAGGAGCTGGCCAGGCAGAAGGCACAGAGCAGTGGTCCGGCTCCCCTCAGCCCCTTCTCTCTCCCTGTGCCGCCCCCCACCAGCTCAGGGGGGCCAGGGCTTGCGGTGAGGGTGAAGGTGAGTGTTTGCACCCCGCCGGCAGAGAGAGCGGACGGCAGCCAGCCAGCGGCGCCCCGGTTGGCTGCTCTGTCTGTCCCCTGCAAGCCTGTGCCGTGAAAGTCTCTTAACCACAGAATATTCTCTCGGCACAGGACACGAGCCCCAGAGCAGAGCACGAGGAAAACCCAGGACGAGAGGATGGCAAGGCAAGGCAGACGCCGGGGGTGAGCGCTCAAACCCAGCCCTCGGGGAGAGCCAGGTGCAGTCGCTGCCCAACTGAACCCAGGGGACAGAAGCCCCTGCTTAAGCCTTCAGCTCCGTGAGCCCCTAGGCCGGGGGCCTGGCAGCTACAGCTCACATTAGTAGGTCAGAAGATCAGCCCTGGATTAGATAAGCTGCAAACTGGCACACGCAGCAGTGGACTCGGGCTCAAGCAAGCAACAAGCAGAATCAGAGTCGGGGGCAGCGTGGCTAACACAGGCCCTGGTCTCGGTTCTGTCACCCCCCGCCCCCCAGGGGCGGCCTGGATGCAACTGGGCTCGGCAGACAAACTCCTGGTCTCGGTCACTTCTCAGGACAGTGCAGTGTGAGATGCTGAAACACCCCAGCCTGACACCCCCATCTCTGTGTGACCTCCCCCTCCCAGGAGCCCTGCCGTCATTTTCGTTCTACAGTGTGGAAACGGGGCTCCTGGCGGTGAGGCTTCTGCCAGGCTCCCGCCCCTCCGAGAGGCTCACTTCCCCGGGCTATGGAGGTGACTTCCACCCCATTGGTCTTTGCCGGAAGCGTTCTGTTCCGGTGTGGATGGCTACGGCTCCCGAGTCAGTCTGAGCTTCTCGGGGCCTTTGATTCTTACTTACATATCTGAGAGAGGAGATTTACATAAGCCTGTGTGTGGTGTGTGTGTGTGGGGGGAGGGTGGCAAAGTCTCCTGCATGCCAGCTCTCCACTCCGGCCCTTCTGCGTGAGCTCTACCCCAGAACAGGGCCATGCCCAGCACGGCCCCCTGCCCCACTCAGACGCGACATTCCTGCCAGGGACGAGACTCTCTCGCTCCCCCTCACATATCCACCGATGTCGAGGCTGGGACAGCTGAGTAAATCGTTGGTGATCTCATTTTGCTACGCACACCCCCGGCCCCCCAAGGCCCCAAACTGCAGGACAGAGGCTGGCCTATACCGGATGCAGAGCGAGATCGATGGAATTCAGTGATGAAATTCCTCGAGGCAAGTCACTTCTTTTGAATCGTCACTTATCTTACCTCAGAGAGTAAATAAGCAAACCCATCCCTGTCCCTCCTGCACACATGCTTCCACTGGCCCAGGGCTGGGGCGTGATCAGTCTGGGGACTGTGCCAGTTCCACGAGTACCTGGTCCGTGGTGAGCTGAGCAGAACCCCCCCCAAAAAAAGGGCTACGAGACTAATTATGGGGGGAATGAGGGAGGGGAGTCTCCCAGTGACTCTGGCCACCTGGGTGGGGGTTCAGCATGAGGGTCCAAGGATGAGGGGCTTCTCAGCCCTGGGGGTGACCCTGGCCACCCTGGTGGTGCTCAGAGGCCTCCAGGGTTGCACCTGGGGGTGTTCGGGGAGCCGGTGGTGCTCAGGCTCTCAGTGGGAAGAGGCAGATAGGGCAGGAGCCTGGGCCTAAGTCATCTCTCCGGCCCCTCCCACCCTCTACCCACTTGCTTCGTCCCCTCTTGGCCCTCAGCCGCAGCCATCTAAGCAATGGGGGTGGCACACTGACCTCGCACCGGCTGGTACAGGGCAATGTCTGAATCTAGACCCCAGGGGCACATCCTGGGGCGCCTGCCATGAGACAGAAGGTCCGAGCACCAGCCACCCGGGAGAGACCTGAGCAGGGCACCCAGGCCGGCCAGACGCTTCTAGTACAATCACTGCATCGGAACTCGACTCGCCGGGGAGACAGGGCTAATACCAAGCTCCAGAGTCCCGAGTGGCCACGTGGCCATCGACTCATGTTCCTAATGAAGCATTAGAGAACATGGACGCGGTCACTGTCCAGACACAGGCTGGCAGCAGCTGGCACATACTGGCACTGGTCTGCCTGCTGAGTGCCCTCCTCCGTCTGTCCAGCCCCAAGACCCGGCTGTCTGGGCCCGGCTGGCACCTGAGCCCGTGGTTGCAGGCTTCTGGGGCACCAGGGAGCGGCCAGCCTGCCCGGGCCCTGCTGGGCAGCACGGCTTCCCGCCCAGCTGGCAGCAACCGTGGCTGGGCTCAGGCGGGGCGTGTGCTCGGGCACGTCACACGGAAGGTGTTTAAGATGCAGCCCTTCCCAGGCCCGTGCCACGCCGAGCGGCCCGCTCGGAAGTGTGAGTCCTTCTCATTTGCCTGCTGGCTGGACTGTGAAGAAGCTTCCGCAGCCACCTGTGCGTTCCCCCTGGGAGCAAGGATGCAGGGGCGGGGTGTGTGTGTGTGTGTGTGTGTGTGTGTGTGTGTGTGTGTGTGTGTGCGCGCGCGCGCGCGCGCTGGGAGGGGGGACAGCGTGGGAGCAGAGGAGCCCTGGATGGCCGCTTCCTAAGCCAGGTCAGTGGCCAGTGGCCTCTGGGCAGCGGATGCTGACCTGGGGGGAGGGCGAGGGGCACCGCGAGGGCAGTGGGAGACCCTGGAAGAAGCAAGCGTTAGGGAAGGGGCCTCTCAAGCTCCCAGAATCCCCAGGGCCCTCCAGCCCTGCTCCTGGCCCATTAGACCTTCCTTGGGGGTGGGGGCACTGAGCCCCACCCCACTAGGGGGTCCAGCCTGGATACAGCAGTCTCCTTGGTCCAGGCGGTAGCGACCACCTTCCTCAGCCTCCGAGGACCAAGGCAGGAAACGGGAGCGCCACGCTGGACAGGCCCCCCCACCCCACAATACCTCAGGGCCTCACACCCGAGTGACCCCCACCCCACATGCTCTGGGGGACAAGTTCTGAGGTGGGGAGGGGGCGGTGATCACCTTAAACTTCCCAAAACAAAGAAGTAAGCGACTTCTCGGTCACCTTCATGCGGCTCCCCTGCGGAGGCCGCTCTGCACCTCTGAATTTCCTCATCAAAGACAGCGCTGCGGCTCGGTGGGCTCTGGGGGGTGCGGGGGAGGGAGGGGACTACCTGCCAGGCAGCCTCCCCTGCTAGCCCCACTGCTGGCCCCCAGCCAGGTCCCACTGGCTACCTGGGTTGCAAACATGCCAGACAGTTGCCAGGATGCTCTCCCAGGGGAGACAGGGGCGGGGGGGGGGGGAGACCCCACCGAGAGCGGGACTCAGTGTCACCTGCAGGGGCTGTGCTGAGGGGTTTCTGTGCTCTGTCTGAAGGGTCTGGAAGCAGCACTGAGACATGGGACAGGGGCTGCCAGCAGGTCAGCTGGAACTGCCACCAACGCGACACCCCTGCAGACAGCCCCCAGGGTGAGCAGAGCCATCTGGTCACCCCCAGGATATGGCAAGTGCTGAGGACGGAGAATTCCCTCACCTGGTCACCCCCTGCCCAAACCCCGACTTCCCGGGTCTGCGAGCCTGCCCGGGGTTCTGATGAAGAAAGGGGGCTCCAAGGGTGGGGGAGGAGAGTCATGATGGGCAGTGAGGGGACCCCTGCATCCGAGGGGCTTGTGGGAACCTGGGGGAGTTGGAGGTGGTTCCCAAAAACTTCTAGAAGGTGCAGGACTCTGAGCTCCCGAACCCCCAAGGTGATTTGCAGAAGACGCCTGCTCCATCCATCCTCTGGTGAGACCCGCCCTCAGCCCCGTGTGAGGCCACACGGCATCTGGGCAGGGGACGAGGCCACCAGGTCCCAAAGCCCGTTCCCTGGCCCCTCTTGGCCAGCCTGCTTGAGTAGGGGAGGGCAGCTTGGGCTGGTTTCCCTGCAAGCAGCCGCGGACATTCCTGGGCTCCGAGGCCCAGAGCTCAGTCGAGGAGGGCAGGATGCAGGGCGGGGCGAGGCGGGGGCCACGTGCTCTCCGGCCCTCTGAAACACGGTCTTGACTCAGAGACGGGGGGAGGATGAGGCGGGGTGAAGGTGACGTTCGTCCAGGGGAGCACTGGAAAGGAGAGCACGCGGCGCAGAGCCCATCCAGCAGGGGCCAGGAGTTGCCTGCGGGGCCACACCTCACCTCAGGAAACTGGTGCTCTGAGAGCTCCCGGCTAGACTCTGGGGGCCCAAAGCACCACCCACTAGCTTGGGGTAGCTGAGGACCAGAGGGACTGGCCTCCACTCAGCACCTGAGAGGCGCAGGCCAGGCCAGGCTCCGGGAGGGGGGTGGGGGTGGGGTGCCGTGCACAGTCATCCCACTCGCCCTGGGCTTGCAAGGTCATGACCCGAGGCCTCAGCCTCCCCTGAGCTGCTCTGGGCACAGAGCAGGGGGACTGGCGTCTGCTGACAGCCGGGCCAGATGCGAGCATCTGCCTGTGGACAGCTCCTGACCACTCCGGGTGCTGTGGTCTCGGCTGCAAGAAGGAGGATGACACCTGGGTGATGAAAAGTTGAGACCCATCCCGCAGGGGCCCCCCAGGTCCATGTGACCCCCCCTGCCCCGGGCATAGCGTACCAGGTCAGGGACGCCCATTGAGTGCTGCTTCCTCCCTGCCTAGACCTGGCAAAGCTGTTCTCAGCCCTGGGGTGTGGCCAGACCACCCAGAGGGGTTTTCCCTCCTCCTGGGGGCAGAGAGGGAAGCTGAGATGCCTGTCTGTGGCGGGGGGTAGGGGGCCTGTCAGCCTCTGTCTCCCCGAGGCTTAATTAGAGCCTGTTAAGCCCTTCCCGATGCTGAGATGAAAGGGGCGTTCATCTTATTAGAGCCCAAACAAGTGGAGGGGCTGCTGCTCTGTTAAAGGAGGGAATTTAAGGGCCCTCCAATGAGGGGCTGTTCTGCACCCTCCCTCGCTCCCTCCCTGTCTTTCTTTCCCCTGCCTTTTTCCAGCATGATTTTGCCCCCATGGGGGTAGGAGATGCTGCTGGTCCCCGGCGACGTGAGGACTCTCCAGGCAGTGGAGAGGACACTTCGGGCTGGGGAAGGGACGCTCGGACCATGCCTGCCCACACAGGGGGAGGCTACCGGTCTGGAGTCCAGGAATGCACCACATGACGTGGTCCCAGCACAGGCTTGTTTCTGAAGGGGCCCCGTAGGGAATGGTCTGCCCTGCCCCCCGCAACGTGTGCGAGTGCTCACACACACACACACACACACACACACGCACGCACGCACGCACACACACACACGCCACTCTCCCGAGGCTCGCCAGAAGCGCTCTCCAAACAGAATCAAAACAGTAATTTTTTTAAATGGTTAAAAAAAATAAATAACCCTGAATTCTGAAAGACTGTTCTCCACAATGGTAATAATCCCTTAATCAGCCGCCGCGGGGAATATGGTATTTGGTTCAGACATTTTACCAATTACAACCCACTGGCTCACCGCATGGAGCTTTCTAAATAATCAAACTCAGCCCCGAACAGTCACTCTCTCAGCCTGGGAAAGAACCAAACCAAAAATCCCGCCCGAAGCTGCCATGCCCACGAGCAGCCCAGTACCGCGGGGAAGGCAAAGCTGTGGGCACATGCCAAGGGTGATGGATGGACGGAAGGACGGACGGAGAGACGAACAGAGCTAGGAACTCGGACGGCTCTGAGCATCTCCCCTCCAAAGGCCCTGCTGGGGGGGGGGCTCTGTAGCCAGTTTCCTCCCGTGGGAGAGGAAAGCAGAATCCCCTGGAAGGACTGTCATCCGGGTCGGACGTGACCTGAGCCCAGAACACACGTGGCGTCCGGGAGGTGCCCGCAGTTTCCTCCGCTCCCGGCCATCTGTGCTGCCGAGTCCGTGCCCACTCCCGGGCACGGGATGGGGAGAACCTGAGCACGGGGAGTGACTCTCCTCCCCGCAGAGAAGCCCATCAATTACGGCTCACCAGCGGCTCCCGGGCTGTGATGCGCGGGGGAAGGGCACCTGTCAATACCGAGATTGGGCTGGGACCTGGGGACGGCGCCAAGGACGCAGCTTGCGGTCTGCACCAGAACCCACAGGCCCACGTCAGACAGGAGCCTTCACTGCTTTGTCCTCAGCACTGAGCAAAGCATCCCAAGGGGCGGCCCCCGGGACCCCCAAGTATTGCTGGGGGAGGAGCCTCAAAAAATACTTGGAGGGGTCGGAACGATAGGACAGTGGGGAGGGCTCTGGCCTTGCACGTGGTTGATTGGAGTTTGATCCTGGCATCCCACAGGGTCCCTGAGCACCGCCAGGAGTCATATCTGAGTGCAGAGCCAGGAGTGACCCCTGAGCACCGCCGGACAGGCCCCCAAACAAACAAACAAACAACAACACTGGGCTTCTAAGTCAGCAGTGATTTTGGCTCCACATCAGCTGTCCCCAGGAACTTTCGATGCAAAGAGCCCGTCTCCCCCTCGGATGTCACTGAGCGGGAGGGCTGAGTGAGAGGGAGCACCAAACGGGGTACACGCAAGGTGGCCATGGCCAGTGGGGAGGCTCAGGGAGGACCAACTCCGGGAGAGGACAAAGATGGGGAAGGGGCAGCCCAGGGCCCCCCCAAGCCCAGGAAGCCACTTCTGTCCCTCATGGCCCAGGTCCAGCCCCTACGGGCAATTCCTGCCTAATGAGGCCTCGTCTCCATGGCCCCATCCCCTCCTTCGCTGAGGCTGGGCCAGACTAAGAATAGCGGCTGATTATCAGTGCGACGGGAGAGGCCAGGCCGAGTGGCTGTCAGGATCCCCTCCCTCTGCGGCAGCCCGAGGAAAGGAGAATACAAAGGTTAATGGAGGAGAATGAGGGAAGGAGCGGGATGGAAAACAGCCGGGTAGCGCAAAGCCAGAGCCGGGCGCGGGCAGGAAAGGAGCGTGTGATTGGCGCGGAGGGAGGGGGCAGGAAAGAGCCCAGGCTCGGGGACCGTCTGCGCCTGACCAAACGCCTCCGGGTGTCAGGGTGAAAATCTGGGAGCAGAAGGACCCACGGGCACTCCCTACAGAGGCGACACATCCTGGCCTTCTCTCTGCCCCCCACAAAGCTCGGTGGCGGCCCCTGAGATGTTCTGAAGAAGCTGCGGTCCCTGCCCCCCATGGGCCAGTCTTGGTGGCCGAAGTGTATGTGGGGGTGTGGGGAGACCGTGCCTCCAGGGGGCTGAGCGTGGGGGCCGGCCTGAGCGCCCAGGCCAGCGGCCTTACCTGCCGGAACCCGTTCCTGGTGAACTGTAGGATTTTCAGGGCGTAGTTGGATCTCTGGCCTTTGCTGTTGAATTCGATATGTCCGGTGAGACCTTCCAATTCTACCTGTCCAAGAGAGCGTGAGTTACAGCACCCCCCAGTGCCCCGGCTGCACCGTCCGGGGATCCCTTCCACCTCCGCTGGGGGCCGGCCACGCCCTCCAGGTCCCCAGAACCAGTTTACAGGTGGCAGGGCTGGAGGACAGGGGAGGAAGAAGCCAGGACAACGAGACAGTCAGACCCAGAACGCCAAAGGCACGCCAAAGGGGGCCACTGGTGGGGGCGCTGGGTTTGGAGGGCTGCGGGCGCCGGCCTCACCATGCGCAGGTAGTTCATGAGGCTGGTGCCGTGCTGCCAGATCTGCGCCGAGCCGCACGACAGCGGCTTCACGCCGATCTCCTGGCTGCGGTTCAGTTCCTGTACGGCGGTCACCACGGTGTAGACGGCGTCAAAGAGCAGCGCGGAGGAGAGCTGGGCGTCGGGGAGGGGAGGGAGGGAGAGAGCAGAAGCGCCAGGTAAGGGTCTGTCTTCCGGGTCTGGGCACATCCGCCTGCGGATACGCGGCCCCCACCCCAGAGTGCCCCAAGGCCGGCAGTGCTGAGTGCAACATCCCCCCGGGGGGGTGCACCTTCAGGCTGCCCCCCCAGACCCCAGCTGGCCTCAAACGTGTCCTTTTCATTCCAACCCATTTTACATATGGTGGGGGGTGGGGTTAGGGGGGTCCCACGCCCAGCGATGCTCAGGGCTTACTCCCGGCTCTGCATCCAGGGTCACTCCTGATGGGCTCAGGGGACCATATGGATGCTGGGGATTGAGCCTAGGTCCGGCCCGCTGTCTTCTCTCTCTGCTCTTCTCCCCACAGTGTATGCTAGTTCCTGGGAGCCCCTGACCAGTGCTGACACGCAGCCCTGGCACCCCACCCCACCGGGCATATCCACCCACTGAGCCTCCCCTGGCCCCGGCGGCCACTGTTCCACAGTGGAGACTCGGCCATTGTAACAGGTGACTGGATTGGGGGTTGGGGTGAGCGAGCTGGGGGTTGTGACCTTTGGCACCCTTTATAGGGGTGTCGCCTGCAGAGGGGTGATGTGGTTCCTGGCTCCCTGTGTGTCAGCCTGGGAACCCCAAACCTCTCTTCCCTTGGGCCCCTCAGCTGGACCAGCTCCTGGGCATTTCCAGGGGGTTCCCTGAAGTCTGTTCCCCACCCCTGGTCCCATTCCCAGCCCCTAGTCACACCTTTCCTCCCCTCCCGGTCTCCCCCACAGGGACATGAGGACTCCAACACTCCTGGGCTCTTCTCGGCCTGGGGAGCCCACCTGAGCCACTCCCGACCCTCACTGCCTCTCTCGGGAAGCACCTAGCACCCAGTGTGGGGGCTCAGGGCCAGCACCCCTTGCCTTCCCGGGCCCACTCTCGGCCTCCTCTCTGCTGTCTAGCCCACTTCTGTCCCTCCAGCTATGGAACCCCAGAGCTACTTCACAGCTGAGACCCGCCCCTCGTTCCGGCACAAGAGGCTGCTTGTTCCTATGTTCTCATTTGCTTCTTCATCGTTATCTTCCTGTGAGCGGTTTGTGAATTGTTGAGGGGAACGGAAGGCCCGGACAGGCCGAGCGAAGCCCGCCTCCTGGACCACAGCGCTGCCTCTCTCCCCTGCCCCGAACCGTGGGGTCAGAACACCTTCGGGACACACACCTGCGCCCCCGGCCCCCGGCGTGTTCCCGAAGCCCATTTGTCTCTGAACCTCTGCAAAGATTGGCCTGGGCAGGGCACTGAAACGGGCACCGTCTCAGCCTCACGGAATGGAGCTTCCAATCTGGGTTTTATTCAATGAAATAAACCCTTAATTACAAACATCTGCTTTAGCCTAATTCTAATTACTTAATCTAGCCATCTGTAATTTGAATGATTTGCCGCGATTTTCATTCTTTGCAACGTGGTTCCTGGGAACCACATATGAAAGTGGGGGGGCGGGGCTGCCACCACAGAGCCCAGCCTGGGAGCACAGCACGTGGGAAGCTGTCCAGTCCCGCACCCAGCTGCCTGCCAGGGTTGCCTTCCCCCGCCCCCCCGCCAGCCCCGCCCTCTCCAGGGCCCGTGGGGTCGGGGGGAGACACCCCAGTCAAACCTGCCTGCCTCTGGGAAGGTGACAGAGAAGAGACACACACTGGGAGAAGGGAGGAGAAGTCGAAGGGAGAGAACATGGAGTCAAGAGGAGGAGGAAGCACAGGAAGTGGTGGGGAGAGAGGAGGTGAGGGAGGAGAGGAGGTGAGGGAGGATGGAGGTGAGGGAGGAGAGGAGGTGAGGGAGGAGAGGAGGTGAGGAAGGATGGAGGTGAGGGAGGAGAGGAGGTGAGGGGGAGAGGAGGTGAGGGCGGAGAGGAGGTGAGGGAGGATGGAGGTGAGGGAGGATGAAGGTGAGGGGGAGAGAGGAGGTGAGGGGGAGAGAGGAGATGAGGGAGAAAGGGGGTGAGGGCGGAGAGGAGGTGAGGGAAGAGAGGAGGTGAGGGGGAGAGAGGAGGTGAGGGGGAGAGAGGAGATGAAGGAGGAGAAAAGGGGACAGTTGTGGATAGGCCATAGCCCTCTGAGTTCACATGGAGGCTCACTGGGCGTATGGTCACTGGGCATGGGCCCCTGGTCAGCACCTTGGTCAGCTGGGCATGAGGGAGGGTTGGAGATATCATGGCCAGGACACGGCCCGGGCAGCCAGGCACCCCCACCCCCACTCTTGGGCCTTGCCTGAGCTCTGATACACACAGCAGACGAACCACAGACCACGCGCTGTTGGACCACGGACCACAGGTCATGCACTGCTGGACCATGTGCTGGTGGACCACGGACCACAGATGATGCACTGACAGTCCACAAACCATGTGCTGGTGGAAAAGCCGGGAAGGTGGGCTTCAAGGAAGGAACCCCCTGCCGCCCAAGTGGCCCAGGGTTCCAGGCCAAGCCCCTGTCTCCCAAACTAGCCGCACTCTGCCAGGGTTGAGGTTGGCCTCAGAACAAGACCCAGCCCTGCCCGTCCCCCGACAGCCCAGTCTGGGCTTTCATCTCCACAACCGGAAACTAAGACAGCGGATGGAGCCAAAGCCCCTCCAAGCAGCATGACACAGGCCCCCGGCCCCTAACCACAGCTGCATCTCCCACCCATGTTTCCTCCCCCAGCCGCGGCCCCAGCTCACTGCTCCCCCTCCCCCATGCTTGTCACTGGGGCCCTGGGACACCCCCCCCAGGTGTGTGAACCTCTGTGGGGGCAGCATCTGGAGAGGGCAGAACCCCCGGGGTCCATGCTACCCACAGAGCAAAGGAGCCCCCTGGGGGGGTGTGGGGGGACACTTACCGCAGGCCCGGTGAAGGGCACGTGGTCACAGTTCTCTTGCCACGACTGGTTGAGGCTCTGGGCGAACTCCTGGAAGAAGGCGTGTGACTGGTTGAAGATGGAGAAGCCCAGGATGTTGACGCGGTCATCCACGAGGCTGTCCATGCGCTGCAGCGAGAACTCCTGCGGAGACATAGCATCAGGAGACCGCCCGCAGCGCCCACCATGGCCTTCCGAGGGCACGGCCGGGGGTGCTGGAGAGACGATACCCGAGTTAAGGCACACGCCTCCCGTACAAAGCTGAAGCCACGTCGGGTCCCGGGACCGTAGTGGTCCCCTGAGCACCACCATGAGCAGTGCCGATCTGTGCCTGTAATGCCTTGTGCCCGGCCAGGCCCGTAAGTGTCAGTGTCTACCTGTGCCAGCCAGTGCTGGCTTGTGAGCCCTGAGTTCAGAACCAGGAATGAGCACTGCTGGGTGAGGCCCCAAAACAAAACAAACGAGGCGAGGTCAAGCCTGTGGGTGCGAGGACTCAGGCCAGGGAGCACCCCTAGGAGAAGCCACAGCCGCTGAGGCAGCGGGAGCTCAGCCGCAGGAGCCCCCAGAGCTGGCCTCCACAGAGAGACCAGATAAGAAGGCGGAGTTCCAGGACACTCAGAGGAACACCTGCGCGTAGTCACACACTGCAGTCCATGGCATCACCACATCTGCATACTACCATCCATGGCACCACCAGGTCCACACAGTACCATCC
Source organism: Sorex palustris (assembly GCA_028565675.1). Lineage (NCBI taxonomy): Eukaryota > Metazoa > Chordata > Mammalia > Eulipotyphla > Soricidae > Sorex > Sorex palustris. Next base: position 5,234,840 of record JAOXYA010000041.1, read on the forward strand.
ACAGCATCACCGCGTCCACACAGTACCATCCACAGCATCACCGTGTCCACACAGTGTTATCCATGGCATCACAATGTCTACACAGTACCATCCTCACTAAGGAGAGCTGGATGCCTCGGCTCCAGGAGCACTGCCTGGGTGGGGCAGAGCAGGGACCTGCACCGTGCAAACTGGCCCCTGCAATCCGGGGACACTGACAACTGCAGGGCCGGGCCGGGTCCAGCCTGGAAGAACAGTAACGCCAGCACGCCCAGAAGTCGGCTCCACAAACAAGGAAGGCTCAGCCTCCTGGCTGGCAGGTGGAAAAGGCTCATTACAGGGAGTCTGAGTCCTGCTCGGGACGCGGCAGCTGCCAGCTCCCTGTCTCTGTGAGCCCCACTGGGCCAGAGACGGAGCCAGCACCAGGCAGAGTTGGAATGAATGAGTTAATTACAGTGACTGGGAGACAGCCCATCCCCAAGTCAGCCCCTGTCTCCTGCCTTTTAATTCCCACCTTCTTATCCCTCAATTAGATCCTGTTTTCAAAGGTCCTTTCAGATGAAAAGATCCAGGGGCCTCCCTGCTGATTCCCCCCCCCCTCCCTCTCTCTCCCAGGCGCTGGGGGAGTCTGTGCATCCTGGGAGGAGGAGAAATGCCAGGACTCTCCTCCCCAACATCCCTGGAGGAGACCTGCTGCCTCACGCAGAGGCTGTTTTCCAAATGAACACGGGACAGCTGGCCACTCCCCATCGCACACGGGGAAGCTCTTTCCAGCCGCTCTCCCACGTGTGTCCTTTTGGGACACTCTCTTTCAGTGGAGGGGGGGTGTTCGGCGGTGGCGGAGGAGGGGATTAAAGAAAGTTCCTGAAAATAAGCCTCCAGGTTGGAATGAAGCTAGAAAATCTGGCACACGATCTCCACCTCTGCAAAAGGCACACGATGAGAAGGGTTGGTGGCAGTCCCAAGGCGATGCCGCCTGATGGTCTGTTTCAAATCCAGAACCCACCACACACAGCGACCAGCCAGCAGCCCCCTGCACCCCCGCCTGGGGACCGTTCCTCCAGATGTGTGCCTGGAGACAGGTGCTGGGAGCCAGGTGGGGGGCTGTGGGGGGAAGGGGGGTTCGCCTTCCCAGGAGCACCAGGATATTTAGAGCAGAGTCAGCTGGCCAGATGGACCAGGTCGAGACCCCATGATTATACAGGCTGACACGGCCCGGTCTCCCCATTTCCACACCCTCTACTCAACGGTGCCCATCGCAGACTGCCGGGCTCCCCTCCTGCGCCCCCACCGCCCAGTGGCAGCAGCCTCAGGGCTTTCCTGGGACGCAGTGAGCCGGGAAGGGGGCTCATGGGGTGTCCACACTCAGTGGAAGTGGGTCCCATCACGCTGGGGGGAACAGAGCCAGCAATCAGCGGGGAAGGCCGAGGGGCACAGCAGAGACGCAGCCCTACGCCCCTGTCCCTCAAATGCATGCGCTGGCAATGGCCCAGGGCGCTGGTCCCCACAGCCCGCATGTCCCCATCCCCCGCAGAGCAGAGGGCACCCGGAGGGACTGCTAAGTGTTGGTCACAGACTGTTGATCAAGGATGTTTCAGAGCCCGGGGTTCTCAGAGGGCCCCACCTGGTCCAGCACCTCCCCACAGCAGGGGGCCAGGAAACAGCAGAATTCATGTCCACCCTGACCGCTCGTCTTTGGAAAAAGAGAGTCAGTCCTCATAGCTCGAAAATGTGCATGGATATGTATGTACGTGTGCTCACATGTGTATGAATGTGTGTCTAAGAGTATGTGAGCACGAGCATGTATGCAGAATGTGTGCCTAAGTATGTGTGTCTGAGTATCCTTGTGCACACATGTATCTTCGTGTGCATGTACGTGTGCATGTGTATGACCACGTCTAAGTGTGTGAGCATGTGCATGAGTATCTGCATGTATGTTAGTGCATACGTGTGTATGTGTGTGAGCAAGTGCATGATGCACATGTCTGAGTAGCCACATGAATACACACGAATGTGTGTACATACATGTGCCATGCATGTTCACATACATGCTTGCATGTGTGTATGAGTATCCATGTGAACACACGTGTGCTTGTGAGTATCCATATGAACACATGTGAATGTGTGCATACATGTGTGTGACTGTCTCTGAGCACATGCATGCACACATGTATGAGCTTCCCCGTGTCCGCGCGTGTGTGAATTCCTGCACAGAGCGTGGTCCTGGGTGCAGGTGACTAGCCTGCATCACATCACACTACGCCCTCAGACTGAACCCTGTTGGCTGGGGAGGGGAGGGGGCGGCAGGCTCCCTGGCCCTGCGTGCGAGTCCCCCTCCCCCCTCAGGAACACATTTCATCCTGCAGCAGAAAACAGCCCAGCTCTACAGCGGAATCTCCAAAGCACGCAGGCCCCATCTCCACTCTGCGGCCTTCTCGGCAAGGGCAGGCAGATCCCCCTTTCTGCCCGAAGGCACAGCAGCCCACAGCCACCCCGACACCCCCCGTCCCACACACACACAAATGGCCAAGCTCCACAATTGAACCTCATCCAAGTGCTGAGCCATTGAACCGTCCAGATCTATGGCTGCTGACCACGAAGCCACAGCCGCCCGAGCTCTAGAGCACTGTCAGCGCAGTAGGGTCTCGGCGAATCTCGTGGGAAGGTTGCACAGAAGCTCAATAGGCCTCAACAATAGTGCGGAGGCACCAGGCAGCCCGGTAAATCCCCGGACAATGATTCCAGGAACACCATTGTGAGGTGGAACAGTGACCCCCAATTGGCTCTGATCGATCTAAGTTTGGATCATTCCATTTGCCTTTGTGTTGAAACAAACAATCTGAAGTGAATTTATGCCTGTGAATGGGGCAGGCGGGGACGGAGGGTGGGACCTGCGGACACGGTGGAAGGAAGGTCACACAGGGGGTGGGAAGATGAAAGAGCTAAAACCCAAGTCAATCGTTTCTCAAGTGGACACTACTTCCTCTTATGAAACAGCCAGAAAAAAGTCTGACTAGACTGGACAGCTCAGTGCTTGCGCCCGGGGATGTAACGATGCAACGCTTCTGGGTCTCTGGGCGCCGCTGGCTGGGCCATAGCTAGCCACGCTGGGGGACAGGGGAGGCAGTGCCAGGGATGAACTGAGGTCCAGCCGGAGACTGAATCCTGTGCTCGTTCCCCTGTCTTATCACCTTCTTTTTAAACACACATTTCAACTCCGGCACCACGTGGTTGCCCACGTATTTGGCGGCTGAGACCCTGGAGGCCCCCAAGTACCACTCAGATGGGGATGGCGGTGCCTGGGCGTGAAGGGTCCTAGCGCTGAGCTGCCCGCCAAGGTGGTGGAATATAACTAGGTGTGGCTCTGGGCCCCGGGGTGCTGCAGCGAGGCCCAAGAGTCGCAAAGCTGCACAATGGCAATGTTGGATGATCACTATACACTTAACATTCATTTGTTCAGAAATAGCAATGAAAAAGTCAAACCCAAGACATCTAGGAACCTAACGGGAAGTCTCGCCCTTGGCTATTCCCATATTTCATATAAACTGGACCCCAGAATAGGCACAATTCTGTCAACTAGCCCACAGCAGCAAGAGCAAAATGCTTCCCTTCTCTTATTATCCTGGAAAGCCACTACTTCCTACAGACGGCCATCACATCCCTGACCCTAACCCGAGCCTCAGTCAAACCCTAATCCTAATGCGTACTAGGCCCAATATCTAGTGAAGCCCCAAAGTAGCACATTTACAAAGTTTAATGGTCTCTATACACTTGTAGTTCATTTTTTTTCTAAAATAACAGTGCAAAAGTTAACATCCAACACCCCTGGGAACCTAAAGGCAAGTGCTGCCCAAGGCTACTCTCATATTTCTGATCATCTGGACCCCAGAGGAGACACAATCCGGCCAATTAGCCACAACAGAACAACCGCAAATTGCTTCACTTCCCTTTTTTATCTTGGAAAGCCACATGACCTTCCAGCAGGAAAGAGCTGTATGATGAGCAACTTGGTAAGTCATGACGTTCTATTAAAATCTGAGATGCATTTCAGAGCGTGTAACTGGAAGAGAGGCAGGTACAAAATGAACACTGGTCACGTATGTGATCCGCCAAACAGAAGCTCCTTAATGACAGTGGGGTCTTGGCAGGGCCCAGGAGGGCACTGTGCAGCCCTGGGCTGGACACCAACGGGGAGGGCCCAGGCCGGAATACAAACCCCAGGATACAGCGGGTGGAACGGAACCAGTGAGGCGTCACTCCAAAAGACCTGGCCGCACGCACCTGGCTCTGGGTGGCTGTTGCAGCCCCTGGCGACCCTCTGGAAGCTCGGGGGTTACCGCCCTCACCGCTGTCTCCTAGGCGCCCTAAGAAACACCATGCAACTGGACGCTGGTGCTGTGGTTTAAGCAAATGACACGACAAGAGTGGACGCAGGGGCGCGTGGCCGCGGGCTGGGAGCCGTTAACTTTCTAAAGCGCCATCTCGGCGGCCCGGACTCTCCTCGCTGAAATGCCTTTCCATCTCTGCTCCTCAACTTTGAATCTCTTTATTTTTATCTTTTTTAATTAGGTATAAACAGGAGGGGAAGCAACACTTCATGGCGTTTGCCGGAGATAACAGGGAGGAAAGCACCGTAGCCTGGAGTTATTGGCGTGATTAGCTGAAGGAAGGCCTTTCGTGGGCACTTTCGGGAGCCATTACCAGGCAATGAGAAAGACGGTGTATGGGGGGAGGGGTGGGGTACGGGGACCTTGCCCCAGTTACCAGACTCTGCTACGGGCAGTGGGCTCTCTGCTCCCTGGGAACCCCACCCCCCTCCCATCCTACCAGCCCCTTCTCATCAGGACCACAGGAAACCTGCCCAAAGATTTAGCACCTCACTGGGCCCTGGAGTCGCCCCTAATTCCACCACCGGAAAGCAGCTGGCCTTGTTTGGCAAGCCCTTCCCTCTGTGCTTGGGGAGAGATAAGGCAGGGGTCGGGAAAAGACCTCAGGGACGAAGTGCTGAAGCCTGCAGAGAGACTGTCCAGCCCCGAAGCAGCCCGCAGGCACGAAGACCACATCCTCTGACGTTGCAAGGCTGCAGCTCTTTGGAACGGAGGAAGGAGGCATAGGCACCGCTGAGGCAGAAATCCAAGGCCCCACCCAGAGACAGGTGGACCCCACAGAGAATAAGAAGCGCCAGGAATCTCTCGGAGGTGATGAAGAGAACATCAGCAGTCCGAGGCTTCTGTGACCGTGTCCGGGTTAACCTCTACGCGGAGAAAATGCCGGGAAAATGCAACTCAGAGAATCTGTATAAAAGTTTCTCCCCAGAAGGATCCTCCCAGAATGGGAGATGCGTGCTGAGAGTAGACTTTAGACCAAACATGATTGCCACTCAGTGCCTCTTTTGCAAATCACAGCACCCAATAGGAGAGAGAGAACAAGGGGGAATGTCCTGCCACAGAGGCAGGGTAGGATGGGGGAAGGACGGGGGGTGGGAGGGATACTGGGAACAGTGGTGGTGGAGAAAGGGCACTGGTGGAGGGATGGGTACTCGATCATTGTATAACTGAAACCTAAGCACAAAAATTTGTAAATCTACAACTGTACCTCATGGTTTTCACTAATAAAAATCTAAAAAATAAAAAAAAAGTTTCTCCCCAGAGCCGCTTGGGCCTTGCTGTCAAGCCCGTGTGGTCCTTGGAATAGAGGCAAGCATTCAAGGTGCAGCCCACCCTCATCTCACACTCCCACAAGTCTTTGGAGGCAGGGAGATAGCTCTGTCTTGCACACGGCCGGCCCAGGGTCAATCCCTGGCATCCCACAGGGTTCCCCAAGCACCCCTGGGAGTGATCCCTGAGTCGAGCCAGGAGTCGGCCCCGAGCACTGCCAGGTGTGGCCCAGAGCAAAATGGACAAACGAAGAAAGGAACACTGCACGTTCAGGAGCACAAAGGGCCAGCGCCAGCCCGAGCCCTCCCCGTCTTGGCGGAACGGCTGCTGACTGCCACCAAGGCCTGTGCTCTCCACCGGCTGTGCCGCTGCTCCCGTGTCAGTCTCGAGGCAGCAGCCGCCCACTCGGATCTGCCTGCCAGTTCCAGTCAAGATCCTGGCCCTGGCCCCAGCCTTTCCCCTGCCAGTCCGGCACTGAGAGGATAGCCATGCCCGGCCCAGAGCAGGGCTTCAGAGCAGACCTAATGCCGTCCAGAGCTGCTCGGCTCCCCGACTCCCTCTCCGTGCAGGCTCCATCCACACTCACCCCCTTAATCCGTGGCCCCCTGCAAAAGCCTTGGGGTGAGGAGGGGGCCCTGGGGACTGTATCACGGAGGGCGGGAGTCCTGTGCCTATGACTGTACATTTGGGCTTCGCCAGCTGCTTGGGTGATGGATGGATGCCGTTGTCAACTGTGGAGCTAAAATTTTCCCTGCTGCTGGCTGGTGAGAAATGATGTATGCACTCCCCGGCCAGCAGGAGGCGCTAAGGCACCCCTGGCCTCAGTTTCTCCCCCTGGAGATACTGACACTCAGGGGCTTAAGTTCCGCCTCTCTCCATCCTGACTCCCTGGGCTCCAGGGCCTGGAGAGATCCGGCATTGGCCCCCGCCAGCCACTGGGGGGTCCAGGTTGCTGCTGGATGGGCAGTGCCCAGCTCTGTCTGTCCTCTCTGCATGGCAGGATGAGGCCGGCTCCTGCCACCAGGCATCACGCAGTCTCAGATGCCAGCCCACAGGAGGCCAGCAGGCCAGAGCCAGGACCCCAGGCCCTCTGACGGCTCACCCCATGCAGACATCTCGGGTCTGGACTTACCTTCCTTCAAGCTTCAAAAACCCCAGTGTCGGGGCTGGAGAGATAACACAGAGGGTAGGGCGTTTGCCTTGCACGTAGCCAACCCAGGTTCGATTCCCAGCATCCCATATGGTCCCCTGAGCACCGTCAGGAGCAACTCCTGAGTGCAGAGCCAGGAGGAACCCCTGTGCATCGCCGGGTGTCGTGCACTGTAAGTGCAACTACAAACCAACTGCGTCCTGCCCCCCAGGAGCTACGCAGCGGCCAGGGTGAGGCCCTCGGGACAAGGCACCAGGGCCACGGGTCAAAGTGGCCACTTCTTGTGGGGTTTCTGCGGCCGGTGCTGTGAGCTGGTGGCACGTCAGGACCGGAAACAAGGACCGAGCAAGATGCAGATGCAAAGAGAAGCCATCCAGAGGCGGCAGCAGGGGACAAAGGCAGGGAACGCAGGTGCATGTGGGCACGAGGCCAGGGCCATCCCGGCTGCCTTCGCTCTAGCCAGAGGGAAGTGGGTGCCAGGAATCGAGAGGGGGCCGTGGGAAGGCCACAGGGAGAGCCCCACCCGCACGGGCTGGGCGTGTCGCCTGGCAGCGTGAGGCCGGCGGGGAGGCCCAGATGGTGACTAATTGAGCTGTTGATGCTGCTGACACTGAGTGTTGCCAGATGCGGGTGCAGAGAAGCCGGATCGCCGGCTGACAAGAGCACTTGCTCCCCCCAATGATGCTTGTAATACAATAGCACTTACCACGGAATAATAGTAATGATGCTATTTGCCATAATGTCTTTTACCCTCCGTCTGCCTCTGCCTTGCAAAAATTCATTCGATCCCTGCCACTCCTCCTAGCGGGCCGCATTCCTCAGGTCGGGAGGCTGTGTGGGCAATGCCATAGCCTCACAGAGCCTCAGTTTCCCCCTTGGCTCCACTGTGCACCTGCTGACGGAGCATCCTCAAGAGAGAGAGAGCAAGCCCGGGGCTTCTAGTGACACTCCTGGGCAATGATTTTCTGCCCCAAGTCCCAGGGTCTTCCTCCTGTTCCCTGGCTAGGTCTTCCCGCCCCTCGGTACCGGAACACACTCACCTGCACAGCTGATTCAGAGGACAGGGGAGGCCCCGGCACCCCAGACTATGGCTTATGGGGACTCCTTCTGGGGCTCGGGGGGCTGAAAGAAACCCTGGGCTCTAAGAGCAGGTGGATTTCCCACTGGGCAAAGTACTGGGCCCTTCACAGCTTCCTACAGAGAAGGAGGAGGAGGAAAAGGAGGAGGAAGTGGAGGAATAGGAGGAAGAGGAAGAGGAAGAAGAGGAGGAAGGTGGGAAGAGGAGGGGGATGGAGAGGAAGAAGAGGAAGAGAAGATGAGGAAGGAGGAGGAAGAGGGAGGGGGAGGAGAGGAGAGAGGTCACAAGCACAAGTGGGCATGGTGGGTGCCCTGGGACTTCCTCAGAGCAGGTGTGTTCCCTGTGGGACACACAGCACCACCACAAGGTGAGATGGGTCCAGGAAGGCGGGTGGGCTCCCCTGGACGTGGGCCTCAACAGCTCGGGGACCCAGTCTCCCACCTGGAGGACCAGCCACCGCATCAGCCCTGCTCTTGGGCCCAGCAGACTTCTGTAGGGGTCTGGCCCTCAGGCTGGGGAGCGGCTAACTCCAGCCTTATTCCTCCAGTGGGAAGGGGAGACGGCCATTAGCAGACCCCTGTGAGTGGCTGGGGCAGTGACCCGCCCTCTCTCTGGTCGATGGGGCTTCTGAGTCTTGACTGCATGGACACCCAGGGCAAGGGAGGAGCTCGCTGACCCGGGGCCTGTTTCCTGGAAAACTGAGGTGAAGCCAGCCCTGGGGGTCTCAGCTGGACTCAGCAAGAGGGCAGAGATGGGGTAGAGAGAGTAAAGGGTGTAACTGCATGTGTGAGAAGATATGAGAGTGTGAGAGAGTGTGACACTGCGTGTGAGAGAGACTGTATGTGTGAGGGGGTGACTACGTGTGTGAAAGAGGATATGAAAATGTGAGAGGGTGTGACTATTCGTGTGTGACAGGGTGTGACTGTGTGTGAGAGTACGAGAGTGTGAGAAGGTGTGGCTGTGTGTTTGTGTGAAGACTGTGTGAGAGGGTGTGACTATGTGTCTGAGAGAGGATACAAGAGTGAAAGGATGTGACTGCGTGTGTAAGACTGTGTGTGTAAGAGTTGTGACTAAGTGAGAGACTGTGTGAGAGGGTGTGACTGTGTGTGAGAGTATGAGTGTGAGAGGGTGTGGCTGTGTGTTTGTGTGAGAGAGACTGTGTGAGAGGGTGTGACTGTGAGAGGATACAAGTGTGAGAGGATGTGATTGTGTGTGTGTGAGATTGTGTGTGTATAAGAGGGTGTGACTGTGTGTGAGAGAGAGGATGACCTGTGGGACCTGAGCTGGCTGTCAGGCTGTTTGTCAAACATTAGCCACATTGTCTGATAATTGGTTCCTCCCATGCAAAGCTGAGTCTTGACATACCCCCACTCCCCACAAATGCTTTGCGGTTCTGACTGAGCTTATGTGTGTGTGACAGGATATGAGAGAATGAGAGGGTATGACTGTGTGTGTGAGGGTGGGATTATGTGTGTGGGAGTCTGTGAGGGTGTGACTGCAAGTTTTATGTGTGAAAGCGTGAAAAGGTGAGATTGTTTGTGTGTGAGAGAGTATGTGAGAGCGTGTAAGAGTGAGAGGATGTGATGACCCATGTGAGAGAGTGTGGGTGAGCATGACAATATGTGACAGGGTGGGACTGCATGTATGAGCATGCGACAGGGTACGATTCTGTGTGACGGAGTATATGAAGGTGTGAGAGTGAGATTGTGTGTGTGAGAGTGTGGCAGGGAGTAGGTATATGTGAGTATGCAACTGTGACAGCGACTGTGTATGAGTGTGTGTGATAGTGTGTGAGGAGGTATGTGTATAAGGAAGTGTTAGAACAAGTGTGTATGTGAGAGAATGAGATTGTGACTGTGTGAGAAAAAGTGTGTGGGTTGTGGCAGTGTATGTAAGCGACTGTAAATGTAATTATGAGAGGAGAGAGTGTATCAGTATATGATTGCATGAGAGAGTGTGTGTATGTGACTATGTATGATTATGTGAGGAGTGTGTGTATTACTATTACTGTGTATGAGAAGGAGTTTGTGAGTGACTGTGTGGCTGTGTGTGAAAGGGAGTGTGCGCGCGATTGTATGATTGTGAGAGGGAGTGTGTGCGCGACTGTATGACTGTGTGAGAGGGAGTGTGTGCATGACTGTGAGTGAGTGTGCGTGACTATGTGTGACTGTATGTGAGAGGGAGTGTGCGTGATGGTATGACTGTGTGTGAGAGGGAGTGTGTGCATGACTGCGTGATTGTGTGTGAGAAGGAGTATGTGCGTGACTATGTGTGACTATGTGAGAGGGACTCTGTATGAGGGAATAAGTATATGAGAGCCAGTGTTACAGGTGTGAGAGGGAGAGTGATTGTGAGCCTGTGACTGTGTGTGTGTGTGTGTGTGTGTGTGTGTGTGTCTGTGTGTCTGTGTGTCAGGGCAGCAGATACGAGGAAGAAAGTTTCAATTTTGATTAAATGGATGATACACAAATATCTCAAATTTGCTTCGGGGAGCCCCGTGGGACCTGAGCTGGCTGTCAGGCTGTTTGTCAAACATCAGCCGCGTTGTCTGATAATTGGTTCCTCCAACGCAAAGCTGAGTCTTGACATCCCCCCACAAACGCTTTGCGGTTCTGACTGAGCTTCCAGGCGCTAACCCCTGCCGGCAGACCCCTTGTGGTGAGGACCAGGAGGCTTTAAGCCCCCCTTCGCCCTGGATAATCAGCTCTCACTGTCAGCCTCATTGGGTCACTTCCTTGTTCAATGATCCCCTCATTCCCAGGGTGCCTGTCACTGTCTTTCAGGAAATTGACCGCCACCCCCTTAGGACGCAGGGATGGCAGGTGAGCAGAGTCTGACTCCTGTGGAGGTCGATGAGCCCTTGTAGGGACCTGGCTGGGGACGCAAACGTGACCATTCTTCAGGGGACTCTTCCGTGCAGTGTGGGGTGACCATGTCTGTCCCCTGTCTCCTGGGGTCACATGTCTGGGGTCCCTCCCAGCAGGCTGGGTGGCTGGATTCAAACGTTACCTCCCACCCCCTGCCCGCCCCAGCCCAGAGCTCAGTGCCGTGTTGCCTCGGAGCTCAAGGCAGAGTTGGGGGTTTGGGAAGAACTTGGTTGGTCCTGAGGACCATCAGGCAGGCAGGAGACGCCCCCAGGCACGTGGCAGAGGGGGGCTGACAACAGCGTCTCAGAGTGAAGGGCGGGTCACACATGGGAGTGAAGGGCACAGTGGGGCCTGGACCTTGGGCTAGTGGTGGCCTGCGGTGGCCAACCCTATGGTGCCAGAGCCCTGCAGCCTCGCAGCGGGTGAGGGCGATGGCTCGGGCCCCTCTGCTGCTTCTGACTCCCCTCTCCCCTCGCTGCAGCCCGGCACTCTCCTGTGACCCCCATTAGTCCCCCTTCTCCTTCATGTACAGGACATCAAACCCAGGATCTGGTCCACGCAAGGCCTGCGCTCTGCCCTCGGGGCTCCTCCCATTCTGTCTGATCTCCTGGTGACAGTTCACAGGGAGCTTCCAGTACACTCCCCGCCTGGTGCCCCTCCTCTGAGCCCCACCCCCCCAGGGTGGAGTGGCCCGCAGCACCGGGTAGGCAAACCACTCGGTCTGAGGGACTAATCAGCTCGGCTGAGTCCACACACAGAGAGGAATTCTCCAGGGCACCCCCCAGCTGCCTGTCCCCTCTGAACACACCGCCTCTGCCAACAACCCATCTGGCGCGGGCGGTGGATGGTGCTAGAGAACACCATTCTGGAAGCCCAGTTCCTCAGGGGTGCCGGAACTGCCGCCTGCCAGGGTTTACACTTGCGGGGGGGCTGGCGCCCTGCAAACCCAGACCCACGGGGGGAGGCTTTCCTCCGTTCCTCTCCCAGCCGCACACTAAACACACATTTATTCACCCAAGTGCACTGCATTATGCAGAGTTGTTCCTCCTAAGACTCAATAAAGGTGATCTATGCGGAGAGCCTTAATAATTTCACAGTAAACTACACTTTAGAATCAATTGCGCTGGCACTGGGAAAAGTTGTCTGACTGATGGATCACAGCTGCTGGCGATTGGCGTGAGGGTGTGCAGAATGTGCGCACGTGTGTGTGTCTGTGCGTGGGCATGTTTGCTTGGGCACACTACGGCAGAGGCACGAGCACCCTGGGAACTGTAGTTCCAAGGAGATCGGAGGCCAATTCTGAACTGTTTCCGACAGGGCTGGGGCTTGGGGGAGCCTTGAGGCAAACAGGAAGTTAAGCCGGAGGAGGAGATGCTGGGGGCGGGGGTAGGAAAGCCGGAGGGAAAGGATGCTTCTGCACCCATCTGACAGGGGGAAACTGGGGCTCCAACGAGCTACAAGGCAGGGCACGCATCCACCGACTGTATGGAGGGGCCCGGATTCAAACTCAAGCCCACTCGGATCTGAGGTCTACACCACAGCAGCTACTGACCCTTGGTTTCAGCCCAGCCTTTCCCGTCACCCGCCTCACGCCAAGCCCTGGGGACAGCGGTGGCCCGCGACAGCCTTTCACTGCGATGCTGAAAACCTGAAGGGCAGCTTGTTCCGAAGACCCCAGGACACGCATGTCAGGGGCTGGCCGGAGAAGGCTGCTGTGTTTGTGGCCTGCCCCGGGCACGTGGCAGCCCGCAAAGGATGCTCAGGTCACTCAGCACAACCAGCTGGACAGTCACACTCTGCCTCATCCCAGCCCAGGGCCGTTCCTGTGGCTGACTGTGGGTCCCCACCCCCCAGCTCTGTCCCCTCAGGGGGTCTCCCTCACCAGCCTTGTCCCTTCAGGGGGTCCCCCTCACAAGACCTGTCCCCTCAGGGAGTCCCCACCCAATGGCCCTATCCCCTCAAGGGGTCCCCCACACCCAGCCCTGTCCCCCCAGGGGATCCCCACCCACCAGCCCCCTGCAGCCCTATCTCAGATTATGAGCTAAGCCACTGTCACTGTCCTCCCGTGGTTCAACAACTTGCTCAAGCGGGCCCAGTAACGTCTCCATTTTGAGACTTGTTTTTACTGTGTTTGGCATATCGAATACGTCACGGGGAGCTTGCCAGGCTCTGCCGTGCGGGCGAGATACTCTCGGTAGCTTGCCGGGCTCTTGGAGAGGGGTGGAGGAATCGAACCCAGCTCGGCCGGGCTGGCTATGCGCAAGGCAAACGCCCTACCGCTGTGCTATTGCTCCAACCCTGAGCTAAGCCACCAGGCCCTTTTTCCCTTCATCTGCTCACCCTGACTGAGGAAGAGCGTCTGTGCCCAGGTACCCACAGGACCGGTGGGGCTGCCCCCGGCCCTCCTGCCCTTAGCGCAAATTCCTGCCGCATGCAGGCAAGTGTGCCGCTCGCCTGGCGGCTCCCCGGCCCCAGAAGTGTCCTGGCCGCCTCCTCTCTCGCTCACTCAGAAGCCTGGGAGGGTTTAGTGCTGTCTTCCTCAAGTTCAAAGCCAGAGGCAGGCTCCAGATCTCAGCAAATCCAAGAGTGCGCGGGGCACGGCACCCAGGAAAGGGGGCCTCGGGGAAAGATGTCCTGGAGGAAGTGACCTTTTGGGAACAGACAGCAGAGGGGGAGAGGGGGCCAGGCCTCCCCATCGGCTTCAGTGGTGTGGGCATCGTCCCGACTAGCCCTCAGGAGAACCACGTGGGATCCGTCAGCTGGGCTGCAACAGGAGCCCGGAGAGACGCTCGAGGGTATGGGACCCTCCGTGTGGGGGTCGCCCCTTCCTGTGGCTGGAGTCTGGGGCCTTGAAGGGCTGTTCCTGGAGCAGAAAGTGCTTCCGTGAGCCATGGGGGTGCGCCAGGCTGGCGGCTCCCGTCTCTCCTGCCCAGGAAACACCCCCAGCTCCGGGTGTCATGAGCGGAAATGGCCCCAATAGGCAGGGCTGGACGCTCAAGAGACACCCAGGGAGCCGCCAGCTCAGGTGCAGGCATGAAGCCTTCGAGAAGATCTCTCTTGGGCCGTCAAGGAAGGACTCTCGCCTCTCCCCAGAGTGCTGGAGGGTCTGTGGGAGCCCCCAAGTGGCAGCCGTGCCCTGACGGGATGTTCCCTCATGCCCGCTGTCTGCCTCCTGGGTGCCGCCCACTTAAAATACCAGCACAGTGGGGGGGGGCAGGGGATCGGGGGCATGGGAAAGAGCGCCACTGACCACGGCCACGAAAGGGGGTCCTGGCACCCAAAGAGCCGCCTGCAAAGCCTGGGGCCAGTGACCTTTGACCCCTCCCCTCGCCACGCCACCTTCTTCCCTAACGCCTTGGCGGTCCGGGCCTCTGGCCCAGGGCCCGCGTGCACCCCCTGACAATCCACTAGGGTGGTTTTATCTCTTCTGTTCGACAGTGACTGCAAATCTCCCTGGCTTCATTAGCGGCTGGATAATCCCTCCAGATTTATTACCTCAAATCGGCTTCCTCCTTCACCTTCTCTCTTCAGTGACCGCCCCACAGGCCTATGATATTCTCTCTCTCTCTCCTCTCTTTCTCTCTCCCTCCCTCACTCGCTCGCTTGCTTGCTTGTACCAGCAGCCGCCACTGGCTGGGTTTAACTGCCCATCCCCAACCATCAATACCCTCGAAGGGGCTTGCAGGGGCTCAGGAACTGCCTTCCCAGCCTCCCTCGGCTGCCCAGTGCTGAGTCCCAGGAATGGAACTGCAGGGAGAAATCATCTGCCACTTCCCACCTGCTCAAGACCAGTCCCCCGCCCCAGGCCCTTCTGTGTCTGAGCCCCCAACACACCCACCGTCTCAGAAGATGCATTCAGAGCTAGAGGCAGCCTGGGCACGCAATGACCGTCAGCAACCAGGAAGACCCCACGCTCCCCAGACACCCAACTGAAATGAGCGCACTCCTGTGTCCTGTGCAGGCACGAGCGCTGGGAGTTCGTCAGAGGAGAGCTTTGGGTGCGAGGTACGAAGCGTTCTCTTTGGAGAAGCGGTCAGAGAGTTGGCGTAAAGGGGTCTTGACATCAGGCTCGGTTCGGGAAGATAAAAATGTTCGTGATGCAGTTGGTGGCAGCCGTGGCCGGCCCCCACTGCGTCTCTCAACAGTCCCTCCAAAGGGCTCCAAGGTCCACTGTGGGCGGAGAGTCCGGCAGGTACGGTGCCTTCATGCAGCCGACCCTGATTTAACCCACAGCACCACATACGGTCCCTTAAGCAGCACCATGGGCCACTCCTGAGCACTCATCCAGGAACAGACCCCGAGCACTGCTGGCATGATCCCATCATGATCTAACAAAAAAGGTGGATTACGTGTGATAAATGCATTTTTCCTTAACGAAGCAAAAATGTTGATGAGAGGGTTCAGCGCTGATCCAGGCCTCCACCTGAGGGAGCCCAGAAAAAGTAACGCCACACGTGATAGGCCAGATACAAAGGAACGGATGGCCAGGGCAGACTGGTGCGGCCCTGAGAGGAACCAGGGATGACCAGCACCCTGGGACACAGGTGGCTGAGCGCAGGGCGGGCCCGTGAAGGAGCTACGGATGTGCTATTGGCATTCCGAGCAGCAGGAAGGCGATGCAGAATCTACGGCACGCTTAAAAATGTCCAAGGAGGGAAAGTCCCAGTCATGCATGTTCTGTGGGAATAAGGACGTTCCACAAAGAAGGTCCAAGACCCCAGAGCCTGGGCTGTCCCTACGATTCCCACAGTCTCCCCTTGTCCTCAGCTCAGCCACCTGCGTCCTGGTTGCGAGGTCTGGCCTCGCTCTCTCCACCCCAGCCTGCGTCTTCACCTCTGAGCCTCTGGTCACGGCATCCCCAGGCCATGGTTTACCTGGAAGTCACTGTCACAGGGACCCCCCACTCCCCCGGGCTGACCCTCTCCCTGGGTTCCCTCCCCCCCCCCCCCCACACACGTACCCAAGCTGCACTCCTGTGGCGCTGGGACCCGCCAGGGCAGAAGCTGCTTGTTGGACACAAACCCATGACCATACAATCAAATCAAATCAAACCTGCAAACAGGCCTGAAAAGATCTGAGCTCCGAGGCGCACGGTAGGCCTGGTGGTTGTCCCTGAGGCTCCCTGAGGCTTCACTGCCCACAAGCTACGCCTTAGTGACCTCTGTCTCAGAGAGGGTCTGTCCCTTCTCCCAAGAGCCCCCTCAATGGGCTTCCGCTTCCCCGGGGTCCCCCCCTCAGCCTGCTGCTCCCGACTGCCCAGCTGGGTCCACCCTGTCCCTGCCTCTGTCACCGAGACTCAGGGATGGGCACCCCCTCCCTCACCCTGCTGACCGGATCCTGTCCAAGAGAGGAGTTCTCCGGGGGGTTCAGGAAGCTGGCTTAGAAGCTGGGTTCATGATGGACGGTCTCCCGATGGGCAACCACGGGTCGAATCCAGGCCGGGCCGACCTCATTCATGCATTACTGACGCCCCCCCAATCCATCAGCCTCTCAGTGCCTGGACGTGAGCGAAGTCTGGGGACTTGATCAATTACTTTGCAATTACTGACTCAAACGTCCCCAGCCACGGCGGGCTCAGCCACATGCAACCACCGAACTCTGCAGTTCTCGGGGACGAAGTAAAAGGCACAAGGGCCGTCAACGATGGGCAGCCACGCCAGTCTCTCGCTTCCCTGCAGCTACGCGGAGTGTCGGCAGAGCCCCTCAGACCACGGCTGTCCCTCTGCTCCCCACCACGTCCCTCTGCTCCCCCAGCTGCAGGCCAGCTGCCACCTGATGCATCTTTGGAGGCAGATGTCAAGGGTCCACAGCAGAGCCCTGAGCTGAGGCCCAGGAGGTAAAGGAGACTGTCTGGGGTCACGGAGCCCCACACACTCGAATTCTCAGCCCTGTCTGAGCCTGTGTCCCGCCACTCTGCCACCCTGGGCCCCACTGCACCCCTCAGCTGCTGCGTTTTGGGGTGAGGGTGACTCAGTACCTGGCCCCCAGGAAGCTCCTCCTCTGGCCCGAGTCCGATCCGACAGCCCCCAACACAGGCCTTTCCTCCTAACACATGCCTGTGACTCAGAAGGCCTGAGCATGACCAAGAGGCTTCCAGAACATTCTCTCCCAGAGGTCTGCTCGAAAGACCCTGGTTCCCCCATCACCATCCTTAAAGCTAATTCCTGATCTTCCCTTGCCGGCCTATAAATGGAGGGTGCCCTGTGTGTAGAGCTCTGACTGAATGCTCTCAAGTGCATCTCGTTCTATGGCCCCCCAATAAGGAAAAAAGTTCATAAAAATAAAATCTGTACTACAGAACACACACACACAACATGCATGCCCATGCACAACATACATGCAGAACATGCACATGCACACACAAAAGATGTATGCACACACGCACAACATGCATGCACACACACACAAATGCCTTAGACACAGAATTCTCTGCAACCATTAATGCACTTTTACTTGTCCCCAAAACTTCATCTGATTCTACCCCCTCCCCCGACTTTACCAATCAGAAAATGAGGGTTTAGTCAGTGGCACGCCGCTCATCTCCAGAGTCACACGGTGACACCGAGGCTAAGTAGTGACTCCCTCGGGCACCCAAACTCCACAGGCCAGCGACAGAAGAACAGTCACCGCTGTCATGGGTATGCACTGGTGCAGTCTCCCCACAAACCTCCACGCCCAAAGCCACTGCGTCCTGGACACCCAGATTCCCAAGACCAGGCCGCCTTCCAGCTTCTCGGTCCTCCTGGCTGCCCACTGTTCCCCCTTCTGCTGCGCCCACGGCAGGAGTGCCCACCCTGTTCCCCGACTTCCCCAGGCCACATTGAGACTGCTCCTCGCTCTGCTGCCAGCTGCCCGGGGCGCCCAGACCCTCCTCACTGAGGCAGTGCTCTGGCATCGTCCTGAGCATCCCTGTGTGTGTGCGTGGGTGACAGCAGCAGAGCGAGAGAGGCTGAGGGGCTGGCACGGCCACTGGGGTCTTACATTGGGGGAGCCTGAGAGGGGCCCGGATGCTGGTGCTTCTGCAGAGGCTGCCGAGGCGGACAGAGAAGGGGCTGACCTGGGGAGGGGGTGAGGGGTCCCCGGACACGAGCCGGGCAAGCTGGCAGCAGGGCAGTTGTGGGGGAGAGGGAAGTCCTCAGGGCAGAAGGGGGTTCTCCAACGTGACCTTGAACTCAGGGCCAAGGTCAGAGGGGGCTTCGGGTGGGGCAATTCCACAGGACCTGAGAAGAAGGACCAGCTCCGAGCACATCACAGTCTGGGAAGAACTGGAGAGAAGAAGGTCCCAGAGGGCGAGCTGTCGTCTCTGCCAGGCTGAGCTCCGTTCCTAGGACCCCAGGAGGGTCCCTGCACTAGCTCCTTGTCCTCTGCCCCAAAGCAAGGTCCAGCAGGCCTTCCCCTCTAGGTAAGCTCTTCACGGCCAGACCCAAGAGCCACTGCTGATGGGATGCTATGCGTGAACACATCAGGGACCAGCTCGCTGCATCCGCCCCGTCCCTGCCACCTCCAAAGGGCCCACTCCAAGGACGGAGGCAAGCAAAGGAGTGATGATTCTTGCCACACACCACCCTTGAGGAGAATCTCTTCCCTGGAAGGGCCACGTATCCCCAAATTCCCAAGGAGGAGCAAATGCTGTTTCTTATTCCAGAAGGTTCTTCCTTCAGGTGTCTAGAAAGTCCAACTTATCTTTGAGGATGTCCCTGGGGGGCCCGCTTCCTCCTGCCCGCCCCAGCAGGACAGAGCTGGGCTCCCTCTCTTGTCTAAGGCAGGGCTGCATATCCTCCTCCCGAGTGCCGGGCCCCTGCCAGCTTCAGCCCGCGCCTAGGATGCAAAGTAAGCCCCTTACCGAGGAAAGAGCAGAAACGACTCTATCTGTGGTCACCTGCCCCGCCGGAAACACACAAACACAGCAGACAGTGAAAGGGAGGCGCTGACTGGCCGGCAGGAGTACAAACTACTGCTGGTCTCAAAGGCATGACGCAGAGCTGAGAGACGGCGAACCACACAAGGTCACGGGCTGCACGGCTGCATTCAGATGGCATTCTCGAAATGATTAAATTAGGGACATTGAGAATGGAACAGGGGCAGCTGGGGGGGGGGGCGCAGGGTGGAGGTGCAGCACCTGGTGCTGGCCAGGAGAACTTCAGGGTTCTGCATGCGGACTGCAGGGGCGTTTCCCAGGGGTGGCCTTTCAGCTCCTTTCTGGGGGCTGGAACCCGGGGCCTGCCACAGGCCAGGCACATCTCCACGCCTCTGTCCTGCTGGAGAGACTGTGACCTCCCAGCCTGCCCGGGCACACGGGTCAAAGGCATATGGTACCTCTGCACATGGTACCAAATGCATATGGTACCAAAGACATATGGTAGATGCATTTTGCAACTTCCTCCACAAATCTTTAGTCCTTCAAGAACAGTCACGGATTTGTTTTGTTTAGCTTGGAGGCCACGCCCAGCGGTGCTCAAGGATCACTGTGTGGGGTGTCGGAGATGAAACCCAGATGAGCCATGCGGAAGTCAGGAGTTCTACCTGCTGTACTGCTTGGCCCAATGGCCGTGGAGTCCTTTAAAAACCCGTTCCTTGGGCTCTCTCTGCTTTCCAGCCGAGTGTCCCCACTCAGACGTACACTTCCAGGCCACAATACTGGGCATGTTCAGAAAGCTCCCGCAGACGCAACCCCGTCATCCCAGCCCCACAGCAGCTCCCGGACCCAGGCCCCTAACCCCACCACACAGAACAGGAAGCCCAGGCTTGGGGTGGGAGGGGACAGTCCTGCAGGCCCGAGGGGTTTCCAGAGGTGACCCTGGGAGGTGCCACGTGCCATAACTCTGTCCTAGCCCTCCTGCGCATCCAGCCCCCCAGCCAGGTGGGCCCCCTCATTGGCAGGTCTGCTCTCCCGGGGTGGGTGGCATGACTGGATGCCCAAGGTTCCCCTTGCCCTTCTCCCAGCACTGAGAACCTGGGAGGCACAGCCCCATGGCCCTGGACGGCGGCGCACGTCCCGCATGCTGGCAGCTTCTGCCACTCTGCCGCTGTCTCCCCGTCTCCCGTCTCCTGGGCTTCATTCCGTCACACCCCACCGATCCCAATTAATGATGCTGTGCCAGGGAGGTGAGCAGCGGAAGTGGCTTACCAGATTAGTGAAGATGTATGTGTAATAGGCGGACACCATGCCCAGCTCGGCGGCCTGCAGGGGAAAAGAAGCGGCACGTGAGGGCACCACCGAGACCCGCTGAAGGGGGGCGCTGGGCTGCCCCTGGGCTCGGGCAGAACCTCCCCAGGGGCCGGGCCCTGCCGTGAGTCTAGATGGGTGGCATCCCTGTGCCCGTGTCTGTCCACCTGCATCCGGTGCCCTATAGTGGCTGGCGATCTGCAGGCATCCCACAGAGAAGCTCCACCCCACGAGCGGGGGTGGGGGCAGATAACCAGAGACCCCCTCCCCACACACAGCAATGAACAGGAACAAGGCTCCAGCGTCTCACTGTTCAGGCTGCACTTGACTTACTCCATTTGATGCCGTGGGTACCATGAGGGCCAAAGTCAACAGTCTTCGAGACGCTAAGGAGCATCTTGTGGACCCCAGTCTCCCCATGGTGAGAGTCAAGGAAAGCCAGGCAGGCGGGCTGCCTTAGAGCTCCTATGTGGACCCCCAGACACAGCCTCTTGGGGGCGCAGCAGCGGGAGCACTGGTGCTGCGACCAGGATGTCACTCGGGGAGAGCCCGCTGGCTCCCCAGGGTCTCGGCGCTCCCGAGAGCGGGTTTGATTTTCTAGTTCCTCAGCCAGCAGCACCGGGAAGTACCAGGCGGTTCTGGTCCTGAGGAAGGAGCCTGGGGGCAACACTTCTCCCACAAAGCCTGGAGCACTTCAGGCTTCCTTCTTAAAGGCTCCATTGCCAGTACTTACAGAGCAGCTGGGGGCTGGCCGCGCCCCCCACGGGGGAAGGGGTGATGGGCAGAGGGATCCGAGATCTGTAGGCGACAGCGTGGGCGTCGCCCACAGCCCACGGCCACCTCCTTGTATGTCCTCCTCCACTTCTAAGGGGACCAGATGGCACGGACGATGCCCTCAGTGCTGGAGCCGTGCCCTGGCCAGACTCACAGCTGGGGTGCAGGGGCGGCCCTGGGTCCCCAGGCCTGGGGCGGGAGCCGGAAGGGCACCATCAGATGATTAATACCTAATTTGTGAAATCTGTTGGCGCAAAGATCAAAGACAAGAACTCCTTGGTTTTGCGACCTGAGTTCTGGGTAAACATGGAGTTCGGTGGCAGAACAGCCGCTCAATAAAGTCAGGGATTACCAGGCAAATCCTCCTGAAACCAAGAGGCAGCGGGTTCTGCCTGGCGGGGGCTCCCTCAGGCACATGGGGGACTCCCGGCAGCTGCCCTACGCTGCTCCCCACCCCGCTTCCCACACGGAGGCACTGCAGCCCCTGGAGACATCCCCTGTCCTGCGTCTCCCCATGAAGGAGGAGCCCTCGCTTGCTTGCCCAGGATTGCAAGGAGGAAAATGCTCAAACGGGGAGAAAGAGAACCGGCTCCCGGAAGCCTCGGGGGTCCTGAGGGGTCTCGCTCAAGGTCAGCAGCAGATCACCAGCAATGATCTGGTCACAGAGTTTTCCCCAAAACACAGCCCAGGAAACAGCGCCAAACGCCGGGACAGGCCATCAGGGGCCTGGCCGGGGCACGGCTGGCACCTGCCAAGGCCTTCTCTTCTCCAACGCGAGAGGCAAACGGTCTCAAAATTCTTAAGAACACACATCTCTTTAACCCAGGCATCCCACGTCTAGAGATTCATGCTGAGGACACATTCACGGAAGCACATGAAAATTTATGTTCCGAGGCTCGCCTGCCAGCACTGTTTACTCGGGCAAAAGATGGAAAAGAACACTCTCACCACCAACCAAGGGGACAGGCTGGGTAAATCACTGGACGGCCACAGGATCAGAAACGTGCTGGTCATTAAAACTTCAGGAGAAAAATATATAATGGCCGGGGGAAATGCCCAGCCAATTATTCGGTGATTAAAGAAAAAAAACCCGGCAGGTTCTGGAAGAGGCTCTGCAATGTGAAGGCAAGTCTAGGAAATGAGGAAAGGGGCTTTACCCCAGGGAGGAAAAGAGCATCAGAGAGAGACGGTTCTCTCCAGGGACGGGGGTGTGGACGCATGCACGGCCTTCTCAGTGCTGGGCACTTGCAAAAGTTTCCACGACAAACCAGAACTGGCTTTTTTGTTGTTGTTGTTTCTGCTTTGAGGAGCCCAGCAGCCAACTCAGGGAAGCATGAGGGATTGATTCCTGGGCCGGGGCTGCTGGCTCCGTGAGGACCGCAGACAGCGGCACACAGCAGCAGGGGCCAGGCGGGCAGCCCCCCGCCCAGGGGGTCTGGCTGGCGACCCAGGCTGGGGACTGCTCTGAGCTCAGCAGAACAGCCCCCCTCGCTCGGATCTCTTGGGCCCTGAAATTCGGGATTTGCGAGTGGGGAGGGTGCTCCCGGCCTAGGCAGGGGAGAGGGGAGGGGAGAGGGAGATTGCAGCATCCATGGGCTGAGACGGATGAAGACATACCAAGTGGGTCTGGAGTTCTGGAAATCACTATAGCAACAGGCTGAAGGGCAGTGCTTGGTGCTGAGAGGCCTGTTCAAATCTCTTATTAACTCGGAGACCAAAACTAGCCGGGAGGGGAAGAGTGGGGAGGCGGCACCGTGGTGTTAGGGTCTTGGAGCTCCCGCAGCTTGGCAGAGGTTAACGAGCCGCCGGCTCCCATTTAAGAGGACAGTTGTGGGTTTGAATGAGCAATTAACATGGAGTTAGAGAGGCACCAGCCTGCAGGGCTGGGGGAGGGGCAGGAGCTGGGTGCGCCTGACCCCGGGGGTCATGCCTGGCTCAGCCAGCAGCCCAGGCTCTGGCCTTGGTGCGTGGACCCCTGGTCCCGTGACTTCTCTCTGCCCCCATCTCTCTTGGCCTGGCGTCCTCCCACGATCCCAGTACCTACCTGCTCTGACAGGCTGCCGCCAGGCCCTGACTCCCCCCCAGACACACTGGCCACAGGGACTCAGACAACGGCTCTCTCTGCGCGGGACTAACTCTGTAAGTCTCGGTTTGTCCAGCTAGGGGAAGACACTGCATGTGGCCTCTGCTAGCCAGCGGGGATGGCGCCATGGAACCATCCAAGGCACTGGGCAAAGCTCCCAGCATGGACACAGCTACTGGCAGGCTGTTCAGAACACGGGCCATCTTCCATCCCACTCGGCAACTGATCTCTAGGCCCCACCCCAAGCCCCCCCAGACCCTGGACCAACCAGCTGTGTCAGGGGTGGGTCTCATGGCGACCCCCAGCTCTGTGCCCACTCCCAGGGGGCCGCCCTCACCTTCAGGAGGATGGTGTGGGACATGGAGGCGTTGGCGTGGATGATGATGGTGGCCGTCTTGTCATCCCGGATCTCCTTGAGTAGCGGGGTGGGGTCCCGGCTGTCATCTAGCATCCGCACGGAGAGGGTGTCCTTGGAGATGAGGAACTGCCGTAGCAGCTTCTCCAGGTTCAAAAGGCCTGGGGGCGGGAGGGGGGTGAAGCATGGCTGGGTCAGGGTCCCCTGCATGGCCCCCAGCCTGGCCCTGTGGGCCACGTGAGGAGGACCCCAGCTGAGGCAGGGCAAGGGCACCCGTGGGTCCTGGAGGCTGGCCGACTCTGCCGAGGACCCCCGATGGGCAGGAGGGTGAGTCAGGGCAGCCGAGGACCAGGGCAAAGGGCCTGGCCTTGTCTTGGGGGATGCCCGGAACTGTCCTCTGTAAACCCTTCAGGTCTCGGACAAGGGCAGAGGCGGGGGCCCGCATGGCCTGGGGGTCAAGAGGGATGCAGTGGGAGGCGGGGTAGGCTGAGGCGTGTCCCTGGCCCCTCCCACCGTGAGGGGGTCCTTGCCCACTTTACCCAGGAGGACACGGAGGCGCCGAGGGCAGCAGGACTCGCCCGTGTGGCACTGCAGCTCTTGGCTCCTTGAGCCGGGTGGGGGGTGGGCAGAGAAGCACCCAGAGGGACTCAGGGAGGGAAGTGCCCGCCCGGCTGCTCCCATGTGTGAGATGAGGTAGGGAACCCCACTCCACGCGTGCTGGGGGGCTGGATCAGTGATGGGGGAGGGACACTCTGCACCTTAAAGATCAGGAGCAAAGACCTGAATAATGCAGGAGGGCAGACGTCAAGTCACTTGGGGAGCAGGTATGAGCTGGGGGCGTGGGGGCAACAAAATCCTCATGGGAAGGGGGGCGTTCCGGTCCGTCCTTCGCG
>JAOXYA010000041.1:5258941-5277890 GCA_028565675.1 Sorex palustris
GAGAGAGAGAGAGAGAGAGAGAGAGAGAGAGAGAGAGAGAGAGAGAGAGAGAGAGAGTGTGTGTGTGTGTGTGTGTGGTGCACGCGTGTGTGTGTACGTGTGTGTGTGTGTGTGTGTGTGTGTGTGTGTGCTGGGGGTTGGATCCCGGGGGACCCGGCATGGTGCTGGCGGCAAGGCTGGGCCAAGGCTCCCGCTTCCAGTTGGGCAGTAAATTAAACTGCAAACAGGCTCTGGCAGCAGCGGGCACTGCGCCTCAGGGTGTCTGGGCGAGAGAGGGTGGGTGCTCAGTTAAGCTCTGATAGCGCGGCTCAAGGGAGCGGAGAGGGCCCAGCGCCCTGTGGGAGAGCAGCCGTGGGGGTGAGAGCCGTGGGCAGGCAGTGGGGGGCTCTCAGGGCTGGGCCTGCCTCTGCTTTCAGAGAAAAGCGTGGCACATCAAGAGGCCAGAAGCAGCGCCAGGGAAGGGGCGGAGATGGAGGTGTGGCATGGGCAACGCCTGGAAGGGAGGGGACGGAGAAGGTGGCGCCCTCACTGGACGCAGACCCGCTTCAGGACGGCTCTGGGTGTCCCGGCTTGCTCTTCAGCGCTGCCCGAGTGGGGCACGTGCCCCTGCCAGCCTCATTCTACAGCACCTGAGTCTGGCGTGCAGTGTCCTGGGCAGCTGCATACCTCACCGTCCTTAATTCTGCACTAGCCGCTGTCCCGGGGACCCCTGTGTCTGCCTGCGGGGGCCCCTGGGACATGCCAGAGAAGGCCCAGTGCGTGCAGGGCTGGTCACCCAACTGGGCTGGGGCTCCGCCTTCCGATCACAGGTGGCGGCCGAGGCTCACGGTGGTCCTTGAAGCAGGACCCCCGCCCAGGACCTGGATACTATAGAAGTCCAGGATCCCAAAGAAGCCCAAACAACTTTTGGGGGCAGGTACTGTGTTTGGCCACAGCTGTCTCACTCAGGAGTCACTGCTGGCAGGGCGGGGGGGGGGGGGTCAAGTCCCCGAGGCTGTGCCTGAGGCAAACGCCCGGGCCCCTGTGCTCTCTCCAGCCGTGTGGGGTTTGGTTTTGTTTGTTCTTAAAGACATGGCTTTCGGTGAGATGCAGCCCGTGGTGCGGCCTGGCGGGCTCAGGGCTACACATGCCTCCTGGCCCTGCTCAGGAGGGCCAGCAGGGTGGCAGGAACGAGAGGGTCCTGTGAGGGCCCCAGTGCCATCGCCCGAGCTCACCCCCTCCAGGGGCTTTCCGTGGCAATGCCAGGCCCTGGCCAGGAGAGGCAACGTGGAACCGGACAGCCGCCGCTTCTTTGGGAGTCCCCTCCCCACCCAAAGCCTACAGGCCTGAAGCCGCCAGCTGCAGGGGGTCCTGACGGTGGCCTGAGAAGTGGACGGGGGCGAGGCAGTGGACAGCTGCCCACTGCCCGCCAGCGTGCAGACGTCAGCCAGGCGGGTGGTGAAGGCGGTGAGTCTGGAGTGCAGGACACTCCTGAGCCCTCGGCTAGGGCTGAGTCTCCTCTGTACAGTGGGGGAGGGGGTAATCCCTGACCTCTTGTGCTGGGCCTCGGGGTAGGGAGAGGCACATGGAACAGAGCGAGGCTCGGATCTGGAACCCCCGGGGCACCACCCACAGCTCCTGCAGCCAGATAGGGAAACCGAGGTCCGACAGGAAGAGGGAAACCAACGTCCGACAGGAAGAGGGAACCCGAGGTCCGACAGGAAGAGGGAACCCGAGGTCTGACAGGAAGAGGGAAACCAACGTCCGACAGGAAGAGGGAACCCGAGGTCCGACAGGAAGAGGGAACCCGAGGTCCGACAGGAAGAGGGAAACCGAGGTCCGACAGGAAGAGGAACCCCTGGGGCGTGCTGTTTCCTCCCACAATCCAGCCCTGGGCACGAGGAAGGGGCCAGCAGTGCCCCGGGCTGCCCGAGCACACATGGGGCCCTTTGGGTGGCGACAGGCAGGGAGTGAGGGTGGGCAGGTCAGAGAGCCAGAGGGCGGGCACGAGGGCGCCTGCCTTGCAGCTGGCTGACCCGGGTCAGATGCCGGGGCCCTCACAGGGGTCAGCCCAAGACTGCTGGGTGTGGCGCTGTAACAACAGCACAGAGAGCCGAAACCCTACGGCTCACAAGGACGGGCACCCACTGTGCCTCCAGCTCACAGACGCCACAGAGACACTCCCATGGGCTGAGCAACAGCTCCTGAGGGAGGGGGTCTGCCTTGCAGGCGGCCCACGGCTCCATCCCGGCACCCTAGAAGGTCCCCGGAGCCCACCAGGAGGGAGCCAGATCCCCGCTGGGTGGGCCCCTAGGCCCCCCATGCCCCCCAACCACAGGTGTGGGGGAGCGGACCGAGCTGCTCCCTCCCTCTACCACGTGGAGGTTGACAGGCCCCTCCAGAGCCACCCCCCACCCGCCCCTCCACGCTGGTCGCTTGGGTCCCAGCCCTCGGGAGTGGGTGGCCCGGCCCGTGCTACCTACTGGTCTCCGCCGTTTCGTACTCGCTGTCTCGGAGGAGCTCGAAGATGTCCACCTCAACCTTGGCCTTGCCCAGCCTCTCGGGAGCGCGGTTGATGCGGTTCTTGGCCAGCGTGATGGACAGCCGCTCCCCTCGGCTGCACTCCATGGGGTCGTCCAGGATGGCAGCTGCAGGCAGCAAGCAGAGAGGGCCAGTGAGTCCTCTGCCTTGGCTGCACTGTCCCCAGGGGCCAGTCTCTGCATGCCGGGGGCCGCGTTGGAGCCCCAATTCCAGGGTGGAACCTGCACGGGACCTCTCTGATGCCAGAGCACCAGGGGTCCTCTGTGCGTAAGACCACACACCCAGGCCAATGGCTCCAGGAGGCCTAGGCTATAGGCAGCCAGGCAGCTGTGAGTGATGAAAGCGAGCTGTGTGTAAAAGAAGTGAGCCGTGTGCAAAGGAAGCAAATCATATGCAGAAGAGAGCCGTGTGCAGAGGAGGTGAGCTGTGTGCAATGGAAGTGAGCTGTGTGTAATGGAAAAGCAAGGGGGTCTGTCCTTGCAAAATGGCACTCTGAGCTGGGGAGATTCTCCCCTGGGAGACACCGAGAGGGCCCAAGGCGCCAGCCTGAGCGATGCCCAGGCTCGGACACCAGGAGCCAGGCCATCTCAGGGGCTAGTTCCTTCTCTGCACCCATCTTTTCCTGCCTGGACGTTCAGACAGTGAGACAGGGCGGGCGTGGGGAGTCAGTGGTGAGTGTAGGCAGCTGGCCGGTCATGCACAGGCGTGGCCATTTGGACTTCGAGAGGACGAGCACCCCACGGGGTCCATGCTCAGGGGCACCATAGGATTCAGCTCGTGGCATCACAGACTGGATGTCCGTCCCCATGCCGCCTCCCAACCACGGGGCCCGTTTTTCCACCGACTGAGGAGGACAAAGACAGCTGCTGTGAAGGGCCCACGAACCGCGCGGGCAGGGCCTGGCACCATGGACACCAGGAGCAGGATGGAGCCCCGCGAACTGTGTGCTCTTGGAAGGGGAGGAAGTGAGCCGGAAGTCGATGCAGAACACCATGGCTGTCCCCGTTTACTCAGTGAGCCCGGAGGGGAAGGGTCCCAGCCCACGAGCTGAGGAGTGGGGGGACAAACACTCAGGAGACTGGCCGGAGAGAGGGCACAGCACGCGGCTGACCTCAGCTCCATCCTCAGTACCACCAGGAATGACCCCAGCACCCCCACATGGGGGGCATGCAGGAAACACCGTGGCAGGGACAGACCACTGAGCTGTGCTGGAAGGAGCTGCCTGCAAGCTGCCCATGTCATGAAGGGTCCACGAGAGGGAATCAGAGACAGGACGGGTCAGAGAGCACCTCGGGGCGATGGGAGCACGGGAGCGGGTGATGAGCCCTGCGGGAGCGGGTGATGATCCTTGCAGGGCTTCTCCGGGGAGGGACGAGGGTCTCAGCGCTGGTGTCTGGGGCCCCGTGGCCAGAGGGTGTGGGCGGGCAGTGCTGGGGGTTCCAGGCCTAGGAGGTGGTGCTGGGGGTGGGACTCGGGGCCTCAGGCCCGGGAGGCAGCACTCCAGCCTCTCTGAGATCTCCCTGGGGCATGTTCACGATGATAAAAGGCTACGACTGATGGGAGCGGCGAGGCCCCCTCCATAAATACACCAACAACACTAAATCGTGTGCTTTAAATGGGCAAACCGTGTGGCATTTGAATTATATTTCAATAAAACTGTTCCAGGAAAAAAGAATATCAAGCTCATGTTTGGGAAGTCAGAGGCTCGGCGGGGCAGGCTGGGAGCGGAGCTGAGACTGTTTCCCCTACCCGGGCTCTGGGGGCCACGGTCGGTGTGGACGGAGAGGCCCACACACACCTGCCTCTCCAGCAATCACCCCCACCCCCACTCCACCCCACGCCTTCCGGGCCGCATTTCCAAACGAAAGCTTACGAACCTCAGCGATTTGGGGCTGACTTCTATTGCCTCTCTGAAGAATGAAGTGTTGGCGGTTGGGAGTATGCCAGGGGTCACGGCGGGTCCCGGTGCCCGGGAAACAGAGGCGGCTGGGCGGGGGACGAGCTGCCCGCCACATCTGAGGGCCCAGCCACGCAGGGGTAGCCAGAGAACTGAGATGACAGAGCCTGGCCCCCCACTGAGTGACGCCCCCCCCACCCCAGAGAGGAGTCCAGGGAAGCTGACTCGGGACAGAGAAGACTGGACACTGTGAGGGCCAGGGAGGAAGGTGGGATGGAGTGGGGGAGAGAAGGGACGGGCAGCCTGAGGGTGTGTTCTCCAGCAGGCTTCGGGGAGGCAGCCGAGGGGTACTGCCAGCCGCCCCCGTGTCTGGGGGCCCAAGCGAACCCCCTGCCCCAGCCTGTCCTTCCCGCCAGGCGTCCCAGCCTCCCCCAGCGGCTGTGTTCTGGCCGGCCCCCCGCCCTGTCTCCCCAAGACTCTGCTCCCTGCGGCCTCCGCCCCAGCAGTGCTTCTCAGCTACTCACGCCTGGCACAGCCGGTGCCCCTGGGTCTGCCAGCAGAGTCTGAACCGGAACCACGTGGCACTGGCCTCCCGCTTCAGACGCTCTCAGAAGGTGCAGGCCTCAGACTGCCTCCCCGCCACAGCATCCCCGCCTGGAAGGGGGGCTCACACATCTCTCTTCTCTGCCCCACCCTCTGAGTCTCCCTCCCCTCTCCCTAGCCCCTCCTCTCTCTCTCTCCCTCTCCCTCTCCGTTTCTCCCTCCCTCTCTCTCTCTTCCCTTTTCTCTCCTCCCCTCCCTCCTCCTCTCTTTGGCTCCCTCTCCCTCCCCTCTCCCCCCCAGCCTTGGTCCTGCTCAACCTCCCTGCTGCCTACCTGCCACCATCTGAAACACGCACACGTGACCCACAGCCACACGCACACACGTGCACACAGACGCACACACAGGCCCACGCTGTGGTGTGTCGCGGCCGCAGACTCTGGTTCACGCTCGTCTCGTCTCCCTCTGCCCACGGACCTCTCACTCAGAATGAGCCCTTCACTCGGACACCTCCTCCTGGAAGCCTCTGCTGCGCCCAGCCTGTGCGGTCAGAGGAGGCCCGCCCTTGGCTTTCCGCTCGGCCGCGCCTGCCCCCTCACCCAGCACGTCAGCCCTGCCTGGCCCTCTGAGAGAGTCTATGCCAAGCTCCTCGTTCGTCCTTAGAAAATACTCACCGACCTTTGCAATGTGGTCCTGAAGAAGCGGGGTCCCCCACCCCACCCCTGGCGCGGGAGCGGGGAGACCTCGGGAGCAAGCAAGACAGTACTGCGGGCCACAGCCCAGCCCTCACAAGCCCCGTGCAGGGGAGCGAGACCGTCCAAGCAGAGGCCAGAGCAGCGCCCACAGTAGGGACAGACGGAGTGACCGGCAGACAGACACACTGCTGCTCTCGGACAGAAGGACAAGCCACAGGAGAACCCCATGCACAGAGGGTGCGATCTAAGGTACAGAGAGAACCCCACAGTCGCCAAGATGAGACCCTCCACTTTCCCAGATAGGCAGGAGAGCCATGGACACTCAAGCCAAGGAGTGGACCAGGCGGCGACACGCCGGGCACAGGGCGCGATGTCCACAGTCCTCGGGACCCATGGCGAGGCCCAGCCGCCAGCCAGGACACCCAGTGTCCCCAGGACGAAGGCAGAGAGGCGGGTGGAGCTGGCCCAGGCTCACGGCTGAGTAGGAAACGAGATGAGCTGGACAAGAGCTGGACAAGAGCCCCCGGACTCTGCCCTCAAGCAAGCAAACGGCGACTGTATGTCACTGTTCCTCCTCCGGCGCGGGGAGATCACAGAGTCCCCGGGAAGCTGAGTCAGACACGTGGCCGTGAGGGTGGCAGTGGTGTCCCCAGCACACGCATGACCCCCTGACCCGTTTATTCGGAAACCTGTGTGGCTTCTTGATGGGGAACTGATATCCACCAAAATACCTTCCATGGGGGGCAGTGGGGAGGTGGAATCATGATTCTTCTGACTTCCTCCTCTCCTCCCCTAGAAGCAGAGCCCCGGAAACTGTGCTTTAGAAGATCTCTCACTCCCCCTTCCTCCCCGCCACAGCCACCAGGGCCTGGAGGCGGTGCCGCCTCACGGGTCCTGAGCCCCGTCCAGGGTCCTGAAGCCCGTGTCAGCCTGCGATGGGCCTTGCTCCCGCCTTGGGCTCCGACATGGAGGCCAGGAGGTGAGTCCGCCCTTCACCCTGCCCTCCTCCCAGTTCTTCCGCCCTGCCCACTGTCAGGGCGCCCCACCCCTCTGCACGAAGCCTTTGTCTTCCAACCCCCCCGCCCCGCCCCCGGGCTGACCCTGGTTCTCTGCCAGCCAGCAGCCCCTGGCAGGGAACCCTGGAATCCCCAGCCGCATCTCTGCCGCTTCCACTTGCCAGATCTTTATTCTGGAGAGTGAGTTAGAGGCACGCGTGGAGGTGCTCGGGAGTCAGTGCTCGGGGGACAGGGCACCCGAAGCTTCCACACGCCAAGGCTAGCCCGCACCATCCCCAGGCGCCCGATACTCTCAGAGAGGTGACCACCCCCCGGCCCGAGCAGCTCTGTTCCCTGCCGCCCACCCATTTCTCCCCAGGGGTGTCCCTCCGCCAATCCTGCTCTCCTTCCCCAAGGCAGGGATGCCTCCACTGCTCCCCACGACCTGCCCCATGTCTCCTCCCTCACCTCCCACCTGGGCCCCTGGGCCTGGTGGTCCTGTGGGACTCGCCAGAGTGGGCCACTCTGCTATCTGCTCCCAGGGGCCTCTCACGGGCAGCCCCTGCTTTCCCGCCCGTCTCCAAAGCCCCCTGAGATCTTGCCCGTTCTGGGTGAAACGGGGCTGGTCCTGAGGTCAGCACGGCTGGGGGCCAGGGGAGGAGCAAACCCACGAAGCACCACATCACAGAGAGAATGCCGCCCTGGATCCCCTGCTGCCCCTGGCCCCAAGGCAATGGGTGGCACCAGCCGGGCAGACCTGCCCTCTCCAAACAGACCCCACCCCGCCCCCAGCTGATGCCCTTGCTCAGGCCCACCTCCCCTTCCAGTATCCTTCATGAGCCACACCCCAGGCACGCTGGAAGGAAGTGGGTGCACTTTCACAAGGTCCCGAGCAGGCCAAGGGACCACCTCACAGGGTGGGTGACAAAGGCAGTGACGCTCGAGAGTCTCCACTGCCGCCCCAGGGCACCCCGCGCCCTCTGCAGCGGGTGCCATGGGTCAGCCTCAGCCTGGCCTTTTGGTGTCTTGGAGTGCTCTTGGAGCACAGAGCATTGTGTGTGTGTGGGGGGGGGCGGCTGCTAGCAGCACGCGCGGGGCCTGGGAGCAGCAAACACTCAGACGATGCTGCTGCCATCTGCCACCGGAATGAAAAGCTCGTGAATTTAATTCAGTCCGGACCAGGCAATTACCCACTTTCAAAATTAAGGGCTGAGACTGTAAACCCACTGAACGTCGGATCTTCCTACAGGGCAGGCAGAGGAGAGAGACGAGAGGGAGGACGATGAAGGCAAAGACGGGTGTGAGGCGGGGAGGAAACCCAGGAGTGGGGGCAGGAGCGCGGGCTCCGTGGGGCCTCTGCGGGACGCAGACCCCAGCCTCAGACACCAGGGTGGGAGCGGGGAGCGTGCAGGGCAGAGGCGCTTGTCCTGCTTACGGCTGACCGGGTGCTGTCCCCACACTGCACACAGTCCTCTGCACCCTGCCGGGAGTGACCCCTGAGCACCGCCGGGCGCAGCCCCTCCAAAACACAAAATAAACCTGGGACTAGCAAGGGAGAGTATGAGGCGGGCACCGAGTGAGCGAAAGAGAGACAGACAGCCGGGGACAGAGAAAGAGACACGGGGAGGGAGCAAGAACAGGGAGAGCGAGCAGGACCAGGGGAGAGCCAGACAGAGGAGAGCCAGCGAGGGGGAGGTAGAGAGAGAGGGAGGGAAGGAGGGAGGGAGAAAGGGAGGGAGCCAAGCACAGACAGGGGCCAGAGCCGCCCCCTGAGCGAAGTTCACTCGGACCCTTTCTCTCCACAGCCTCCCGTGTCCGCCCCGGTTTCCAGCTAGTGCCACGTGAGCAGCAGACTCGGCCCTGGGCCCGTCACCCCAGGACCCGGAAACTGGGACACTCCCGAGAAGGGCGATGCAGCACGCCCCAGGGGGACCCCAGGCCCGGACTAGCCTGGGAGGCCCAGGTGGGGCCCAGGCTGCAGCTGAGGAGCAGGTGGAGAAGGGGCTGCAGAGAGCAAGGGCCGTGCGGCTCTGGGCCGCCTGCGTCTGGCTGCAGGGAAGGTGGGGCCGTGCCATTCGCAGGGACAGGGATGGCACTGGAGGGCATCATGCCAGTCAGGGATGTGGGAGGGAAAACCCAATGGCTCCTCGCCTGCATGGGGTCTGAGGGACGTGCAGGGCCCGTCTCAGAGTCACCTTCAGAGCTGAGTTGGCTACAAGGGAACAGGCAGGCCCTGCTTGGCGACAGGTGTTCTCGCCACACCTTGGATAGCGCTGCCAATCACGGTGCCCAAGCCTGCCTGTCTTGAACCAAGTGTGTTGGGAGACAGGGGGGATGAGGTTGGGGCCGCCCGCAGCATGGGCAGGAGGTTTGTGCCTCTGGGTAGGGGGGACGGCGCCCCTGCCGGTGTGTGTGTGCCAGGCCTGCAGCCCTCAGGGGGCACTGCCCAGCTAGCGAGGCCCCAGAGCCCGAGGCCCCTGTTGGGACAGGAAAACATGCCCGAGTTCCTGCGGTATGTGGCTATGCTGCTCACGCACAGCTCGCCAGGGTCAGCCACCGCGCAGATGCCGACGGCAGAGCGGGAAAAGAAGGGCCCGGCTCCCTCCCTCCTGCTTTAAAGAGGGAAAATCTGCATTTCCGGGAGATTTATCTCCATGCACCCCAAACGCACATGGCATGTGAGTCCCTCACGCCTGTAGCTGATGAGGAACGGGATGGGACGCCTCCCTCAGTCTCCCTGCACCTTGGCACAGCTGCCAAGGCGGGCATGCACGGCTGTGTGCCCACACCTTCTCTGCTCGCTGCTCAACCAAGTGGTCCCGTCCTGGCTGCACCATGGGCAGCCGCGCCAGGCTGTGTCCTGAGCGGGTGGATGGACCCACAGGCCGGCAGGCCGGCCCCTCCCTGTCGCAGGGCTCTCCTCTGGGTGGACCCTCCAGGAGGCCTGTCCCTCTGCCCAGAGGCACGCACCAGCCCCGACAAGCCCCCACAGGTGCATGTGCTCTCCCGCGGGGGCTCCCGGGTCTCACTCCCCAGACCCCTCAAGGGGCTCCCCAACCTACAGCTCCACTCCCTGCGCCCAGACCCTGGGCCTGGCCGTCTCAGGGAGACACTCAGCCGAGGCTGCCGGTGGCGGGGTCGTGGGGTCCGAGTGGCCATCGATCAGAGGACGGGAGCATCGACCCTGGTGTAATGAACTCGGCACACACGTGCCTCTGGCCAGCCGCTGTCATTAAGACGCCTTCGTCACCCAGCACAGAGGCCCCGTGCAGCCACCTGACGCTAACCGAGCCCATGAATCCGACGGGAAGGAAGTCACTCTCACTTTATTTATCGTGAGCGCCAGCGGACCCAAAGGGTATTCAGTGTTTGAAAAGGCTGCTTTTCAAGCTCTGTGTCGGGAGAGGCACTGCCCAAGCAGCTGGGTGACTGCACGGGGCAAGTCTGCACCCCCATCCGCATCTGCTCCTGTTCCTCGCTTCCCACTGCTCCTCCTGGTGTCTGGGGAGGAGGGGGCAGCCTGTCCCTTGCACACAGACCAGCTCTTGCTCGGCAAAGGGTTACCAGAGCCCAAACAATGGAATGTTCTGGAAGGTACCCCCCGCCGCCCCACTTCAGGACTGGTCCTGCTTCAATCCCTGGCACCACCCACCCAGCAGGGCCGTCATCCCGGCCAGCTCAGGGTTGGCCAGCTAGGGGTCGGCAAGCTCAGCGGGACCAGCCTGCCCTGCTGTTGCCATGGGCAGGAAAGCACTTCCCCGGGGGCAGGGAAGTGGCCAAGTTCCACCTTAAGTTTGTGCCTCCCCCGCCCAGCTGGCCAGGACAGGACAAGCTGAGGACACCAGGGCAGGGGAGGTTTCATGATGAGAGCAGGTGTGACGGGGCCCCAGAGGTTTGTGGGACACCCTCTCTCGGGGCCTCCAGGGCAGGCACAGGAACCCCGACCCCAGGGTCACGCGGCACTGGTGGTGGGCAGCTGGATGTGCCCGGCAGCGTCCAGGCATCAGCACCTCCTCCACCTCTGCCCACCTTCTCCCCCAGCTCCCGACCACGCCTGCCGCCGGCCTGCCCAGCTCCGGAAAGACCGACTCCAGAGACAGCCGCATTGCCGATGGCGCTAAACCAGTCTGAAACGCCAAACAAAACGCTGGCACGGCGTGTGGGGAGAGAAACCACTTCGATCCATTCAACAATAGCAAGTGTGGCCTCTCGGCACCTGGCCAGAGCCTGGCCCGGTGCCCGCGCCGCAGAGCGCGAGGTCGGAGCGGGCCGCGCGGACGGGCACGGCTGAACTCTGGCTGACTCCGGCCGCGCTGAGGGTCAGCGTTCACTATCTTCAGCGCGTGGCGGGAACAGATGCTGGGAGCCGGGTGCTTCGTCACGCTCTGCCCCGGGGCCTCCAGCAGTGGCTGGCTCTGCGGCCCTGCCAGCTCTGCCTGCTCTCCCCCCCGCCCCCCGCACCAGCGTGACCTCCACACCCTCCCGGGTTGTCTGAAGTAGGTCCCGTGGCAGCAAGACCCTGAGAGGGGTGATGCCTGGGGCCAGGCCAGCACAACGCAGGCTCCTCTCAGATGGCTTGTGGGCTGGGCTGGGCCAGGCAGAGGCTCCAGGCAGGCACGCATGAGGGACACTTTGGGACCCGTGGCACAATGGCACAAAACCCGCTGCCCGGTGCTCTTCCTGGGGCCCTCAAACTGCCTGAGGCTGTGTCTCTGCACCTTCAGTGCATGACAGACCCTGCCTGGGACGCGTCATGCACTGGCTGGGTGAAGTAGGGGTTCAGTGCACCCCACCCCACGAGCCAGGTGCTAGCTGCCACTTTTGGGAGCGCATGTAGTCTGGTTTGGGTTTTGGGGTACGGTTTGAAAACTCAGAGTGGTCTAAACGCTTGTGGGGGGCAGGGGAGCCAAAAAAAAAACTCTTTTGTGCCATGTGAAAGAGACATGAAGTTAAAATATGAATACCCATCAGCCCATCTTCACCGGCATCAGCCCATCTTCACCGGCACACGGCACAACTGTCTCCTGTCTGGGGCGACGGCCGGGCGAGGAGGTCACTCCCAGGCTGGAGAGACCGTGCAGAGGTGAATGCTCTGGCTTTGCACGGGACAGACCCGGGTTCGATTCCTGACACCCTGTATGGTGCCCTGAGACCTGCCATGGGTGATCCCTGAGCACAAAACCAGGAGTCAGCCCTGAGCACCACCAAGACTGGCCTGAGCCCCCACCCCCCACTGCTGCAAAGCAGTAAAATCTGAGACTTTACCAAAAGCCTATGCTCCTTCTGGAAGGTTACAGCCCCTTTTGGAATGTTGCAGGGCAGGTACCACGAACAGCAAACATAAACCCTCTGCTAGACGGGGGTTGGCGTGACGGAGGGGGCTTCTGATTGCCCAGGAGTGCCCATCAGGGCGCCTCTCCCAAGCTGGGGAGGAAGCGGCCACACGTGGCACCACGGCCAGACGCCCACAGGCTGCCAAGCAGGGGAGGCACAGTGGTTCCAGCCAGGCTGGGATCTGCCACCTCTTTTGAGAGCAGGAAACCGAGCTCCCAGGGAGGGGTGCATGCCTGGGCGGGTGGTTGTGCGGTGCAGGGCTGGCGTGGGAGGCCGGGGCTCATCAAGACCTGCAGAGAAGCTGCCCCGCAGGTCGCCGCTGTGGCCATCACTGCCTGGACCTGCCGTTAAACACTCTTCCTGCCTCTTAGGTAATGAGACCGTCTGGGCATCTCAGGGTCAGGGGCTGAGCTCTGTGGCTGCTGCAGGCCCATAAAGACTCAGGGGGGAGGCTCCTGGGACCCATCTGCAAGTGCAGACCAGGGGGCCCAGGGACAGAGAATCCGCCCATGGGAGAAGGAACAGGTGGGCGTGGTCTGAGGGCTTACGACCCAGCAGGAGGAGAACGAACATGGAGCCAGTCACGGGGGCCCCACCCAGCACTGACCATCAAGCCGAGCCAGGCTCGTTTAAGGGCGCTGAGCAGATCAGCTGCCCCAGCTGCCTCCGGGGCATTCCAGGGGCATCACAGAGGGAAAGGGGGCTCTTCAC
This sequence comes from Sorex palustris, assembly GCA_028565675.1. Lineage (NCBI taxonomy): Eukaryota > Metazoa > Chordata > Mammalia > Eulipotyphla > Soricidae > Sorex > Sorex palustris. The sequence goes on from JAOXYA010000041.1 coordinate 5,271,634, forward strand.
CCATGCCAGGACATCCCAGAGGACAGGAGGCATGGGTGTCGGGAGGGTGTCAGAAGGACGGGGACCAAGGACACAGCGGGGTCTCCAGCCAGTGTCTGAGGCAGGGACCGAGGCTCCCAAGCTCTCCAGAGCAGTCCTGAAGTGAGGGTAGCATCCAGCCCTGAGGTGAGAGCAGTGTCCAGCCCTGAGGTGAGAACAGTGACCACTCACACCGGCTCGTTCCTGTCTGGGGGAGAAGTCCACACAGACAGGGACAGGGTCGGGGTCACAAACAGATTCAGGACACAGAAGGATTCCTGGGGTCTGCAGGGGGAAGGGCCAGTGACGAGGCCGCCCCCGCGTCCATCCAGCTCTTCCTTCCTCCCTGGCAGCCAGAGACCTGCCTGTCCCGAGTCCCCAGCGTGTCCCACTTCCTCAGAGCTGGGAGGACACGCAGCCGAGAATCCCACAGAGTGGGAAGCCAGCAGGACGGTGCCAGGGGGTGGGGGGGCTCAGACAGTCCTCAGGTTCCTGGATCGTGTCTCTGCTCACCTGCCCCAAACTCAGCCTGCCCTGTCACTGTGCGTCTGAGGCTTGGGGGGGGGGGGGGGATTAACAGGGACTTTCTTGCTGCTCCAGACTCTGCCCTCTTGCCTCAAGGGCACCTCAGGAGAGTGGCAGAGAAAACAATCTCAAGTGCATCATGGGAAGCATGGTGTCCCGAGCAGAAGCACGCTTACAGAGTGACACACGGCCCATTAAAAATAGGCCAGGGACCGGGACAGCTCTCCAAGTGGGTGACCCAGACTCCCCGCTGCGGGACGCTGGGAAGGTGCGAGCAGGACGGCGGGAGGGGACGAACAGAGGCAGGAGGCCGAGGGAAGGGAACTGGGGTGCTCGCCTGGACAAGGGGCAGCCTGCGCGGGGTGTCTGGGCTGGACATCGGGGACAGTCTCCGCCCCCCCCCCCGAAAGTCCACCCCTGGGAACAGACCCCAGAGCAAGGCAGGTGGCCACGCGCAGACTCCATGGGCGTGCAGGATGACGGAGCCTGTCAGCGTGGAGATCCATGGGAAAGGGATATGGAAAACGTGGTGCAGATCCGGGAGAAGGGAACCCAAGGGGGCTGAGGTTCGAATCCTGCCCCGGGGAGAACACTTGAAAATATCAGGCCAGGCCTGCGAGGTCAGACACAGCAGAGCCAAGGGCCTCTCAGCCCGGGGAAAGGCCAGAAGAGCCGAGTGTGAGGAAATGGGTGGCAGGGCCGGGGCAGGGGAGCTTGAGAGTGATGGCTGCTGTGGGGTGCTTGTCTGGGGTGGGGTGAAGGCAAGGCTCTGAAAGAGAGAGGGTAGCATCAGCGCACGGCTCAAAACACACTGAGCACCAAACTGTGGGTACCTCAGTGTCACTGTCTTCCCGTTGTTCATCGATTTGCTCAAGTGGGCCCAGTCTCCATCGTGAGACTCGTTGTTACTGTGTTTGGCATATCGAACATGTCATGGGGAGCTTGCCAGGTTTTGCCGTGCGGGCGAGATACTCTCGGTAGCTTGCCGGGCTCTCCGAGAGGGGCGGAGGAATCGAACCCAGGTCGGCCGCGTTCAAGGCAAACAAACACCCTACCCGCTGTGCTATCGCTCCAGAAACCCATTTCACAGGGGGAGTCTCCCCAATTCTGTTCAAGAGGCCCCAGGCTCGTTCCGGAGTCCCACAGTCCAGCTGGGTGGGCCCCGGGGTGTCAGGAAGAACACAGGAGAAGCGGGATGGCCCCAGAGGGTTCTAGGCTGGGTCAGGTGGGAGTGCGGCTGGGCAGGCCCGTGCCAGCGTGAGGGGCCGGGCAGGGGCAGTGGAACCAAACTCGTCTCAAGGACGGCCAAAGACCAACCCTGGGGCTCAGTGCCTGGAACCTCATGAATGTCCCCCCACGCACAGCCGGGAATGAGCCCCGTGTAAGGAGCCAGGAGTAGCCCCTGAACACTGCCAGGTGTGACTCCCCCCCAACCATCAAATCCAAAGAAAACCATCAAAATGACACTGTTGGGGGCTGGAGTGACAGCACAGCGGGTAGGGAGTTTGCCTTGCACGCAACCAACATGGCCGACCCGGGTTCGATTCCCAGCATCCCATATGGTTCCCCCAAGCACCGCCAGGAGCAATTCCTGAGTGCAGAGCCAGGAGTAACCCCTGAGCATCGCCGGGTGTGACCCAAAAAGAAAAAAAAAGCGACATTGGTGTGGTCCAGTGGAGGAGTTCGGAACCAGAAAGCCCAGGTCTCCCGATTCCCTGGGTCTCTGCGACAGCTCCTAGAGGGGCCCATCCCACTACTGCATCTAGACATGGCCTGACGTCAGGGGCAGCCGAGCCCGCACCCTCCAACCCTCCAACCCTCCCTCTCCCCACCCCTCCCCACACACCGGTGGCTTCCAGAATCCCTGCTGAGATGCAGGGGTGGGGGCTGAGTCCGCAGAGCCAGCCTGTCCCTCACTCCCTGTCCTTCGGCGACCTTGCGCTGACCTTGGCCTGTCTGAAGGCCTTGTAGGGTTTTGTTCCAGGAAGTGGATGCTCTCAGACGCTAATGGGAGGTGAGGTTGGGGGAGGGGGTTGGAGGATGAGCAAGAGCTGCTGTGGGGAGGGTGACACCCTGCAGAACCTCCAGGTGCCTTCTAGCTCCTGTCCCTGCGCCAGGAGGGGGCCTCCAGGTATGCAAGTGTGCCCCTTCCGGCACTCTGGCCGTTTCCATCCCTGGCCCATCCTGGTGAGTCCCTGAGAGGGCAGCGGAGCCGGGTCCCGGCCCTGCCCTGGAAGAGGAAGCAGAGAGAGTCTGGAGTCCCAGGGGGAAGGGGATGGGTTGGGCCTCGATTTCCAGGGGAGAGAGACACAGGGCTGGATTCAGGACCCCTGAGCTGCCCCCAAGCCTGCCGTGAGGGCGCCCCGAGGGAGCGTGCCCTGCTCTGCCCTGCCCTGCCCATTGCCCAAGCAGTCTCGGGGCTGCCTGGCAGCCTCGCCAGCCCAACCGTTTTATTTATTTCATTTCAGAGCCCCACTGGCAGGGCTTCCGAGTCAAAGGACTCCCAGATGAGATGCAAATTGGGCCCTGAGCCAAGGAGCCGCAGCTTTTCCCTAATTGGCTGCTCTGCGGTGCCTCCTGCTCTCCCACCTCCCCTCTGCCCAGCTCTTTGGGGCTGCAGAGACTGCTCACTGCACTCCCGGGCCGCTGGGGGCCACCCGCACCCTCTGCACGCATGGGAAACCGAGGCAGGCCGGGTGTGGGGACCACACAGGGAAGGAGCCCTGGGACACGCCCAAGCCGCCAAGCAGAGAACCCCGAGAGCGAATCCAACTCCCGACTGGGCAGTGGTCACCTGGGGCCTGTGATGCCCGTGCCAGCACTGAGTACCCGGAGGCCGGGGGGGTCTACAGATGTCCTGGCAGCAGGACCAGGGCACGAGGACACAGCATGCAGAGGCAGGACCCGGCCGAGTCCCTGGCCTTGCATGCAGCTGACCCTGGTCTGACCCCCTGCATCACGGGGTCCCCCAGAACCTCAGGAGTGACCCGAGTGCCAGGTGTGACCAAAACACCCACCCCTCAGGAAAGGAAGCAATCCCAGAGAGAGAGAGCTGGTGTCTGAAGGCCCTTCTTCACAGAGAAGGCGGGGTGCCCCCACGACCGCAGCGAGGTCAGCCTGGGCTCCAGCCCATGTCTCTGCCGCTCTCTGCCTCAGTTTCTCCATTGATACACTGAGGCCACAGTGCCAGATCTCTAAAGGCCCGGGCCAGCGCTAGCCCCAACACAGGTGACCAAGTCCAGGCTCCGTGGTGGGGTCTGCGCCTTCCCGAACTGCCACAGCCGCCAGGAAAGCGCGTCAGCACCGGACTCCCAGCCACAACGGGAATGGTCAACAAGACCGTCCGGGAATTCGTTTCACAGGGGGTCCGGCCAGAGCGTGGCACAGCGAGGGAGACATGAATGAACCACAGCTGGTCCCCGAGCACTGCCAGGAGTGATCCCTGAGCAACACCAGGGGTGGCCCCAAAACCCACAAGAAAGGAACGAGGAGAGAGAAGTGACTACGGTGCTTCCAGAAGTCACCCCATGTCAGCCCTACCTTTCCTGCCACCCCACTGGGGACCCCGGACATTCTGGGGTGATGGTGCCCCAAGACTCACACAGGGGCCGAGGGGGCACATACCGGCGGGACTCACTGGGAGGAAGCCTGGGGCCAAGCACAAACCTGACCCCAGGTCCGAGCCTGCAGTGCCCACCCCGTTCTCACTGGCTTTGCAGAGCTCTGCCGAGCCAGGGCAAGTGATACCCAGGACCCCCATGGCCTCGGCGCTGGCCCACCAGCTTTCCAGGAGCTCTGTGAGAGAGGTTTCCTCTGGCCTCAGTTTCCCTGCTGCCCAGAATAGGTACCCGAACCCCTTTCTGTGGGCGCCCAGAGACGGGAGCTACTGCCCTGTGCAGGGTCAGTGGGGACAGTGGGCAGGACGGCCTTTCCACACGCGGGGGCGGGACCCCCAATGTGGGGTGCAGCTGTCACCCAGCAGGGCAAGCCACTAGTAGCAGTGAGGCCTGGGGGACACTGCACCGGCCATTGGGGGGCTCCAGAACAAGCCCCTGGAACCCCGCAGGGAGCACAGAGTAGGGAACACGGAGAAGAAAGGTACAGAGGCCCGGGAGAGAGCAGGGAGCCCACGAGAGGACTCCTGGGTCTCCCTGGCGACTCTCAGGAGGTCCTGGGACTGTTCAGAAATGAGAACATGGACTCCAAGGCCGGGCTTTCCAGGGAGAATGGGGCGGATCCCAGCCGTGACAGTGAGTGGGCTGAGGGCAGGACAATCCCACCAGTTGGGGGCCAGGGACAAACAACAAAGCCAGGAAGAGCAAGGCAGGCTTCACCCATCCATCCATCCATCCATCCATCCATCCATCCACCATCCATTCATCATCCACTTATCATCCATCCATTTCCTCATCATCCATCCATCACTGATCTATTCATCCATCATCCGTCTATTCATCCATCCACCATCCATCCATTATCCATGCACCATCCATCCATTATCCATTCGTCCATCCATCCATCCATCCATCCATCCATCCATACACTCATCCTTCCACGCAGTGCTCTCCTGTGCGCCAACCCTGGACCCCAGGGACAGCCATGAGGCCCACGTGTGTGAGAGAACACAGAAGCAGGAACAGGGACCCCCACACCCGCAGGGGAGCACACCTGCCCATGAAGGGTCCCCATTCTCCCTTCACTCCGAGGACACCAGCATCTCTCTGTACCAAGGAGAAGCTGAAAGGTGATAAATAAAGGCAAGGAGAAAACGAGGTGAAGACAGAATTAATGATTACAAGCAAATTAAAAGTGCTCCGTGAGAAGGGGAGGGAGTGGGGGGGGTTGGGGAGGGGGCGTTAGGTTTCCAGTGACCCACACAGCTGGGTGGGGAGGGGCGAGTCTGTCAGCCTGTCGGGGTTTCCCAGACAGCCCCCAGAGACAGACACCAACACCCCAGCCAGGCTCTCGTGGCAGACGGGCGGTGACAACCGGTCCTCAGAGCAGAAGCACATGCCCAGAGAGGAGATTGAATTAGCTGCATTAATCCACAGAGACTGGCGCGGGGTAGCCGTGATGAGCTTAATTAAACCACTTAGTTACTGGATCAGGGGCTCGGGCTCCATCAGTCAAGTCCGCTCCTCATGTGAAGGATTCAAACCCACACGGGCCTCTCCCCAGTCTTGTCTGGAGAGTGCGTGAGGGGAGACGGAGGCTGAGCGTCTGCGCAGGCGTGAGCATGAACACCCTGGGCGACACGCGCGCGCACGCCAAGGCTTCGTGCCGGAGACTGTGCCCACTTGTAGCAACTGAGCTGAAAGTGATTCAATTAGCCGACGCGCCCGTGTGCAATATTAGCACACAGGGTACTAAAAATATGAACAGCCACACGGGGCCGTGTTCTAAATAAATCCCAGAGGCAAATCACAGAATGGGAAGGGGGCAGGGATAGGGCGGCCCCCACTGTTCTGCCTCCCCAACAGCCATCCTGGAGGTGGGGTGGGGTGGGGGCTCTCGGGCCCCCAGACACTTTCTTTTTTTTTTAATTTTTATTAGTGAAACACCATGAGGTACAGTTGTACACTTACAAATTTTTGTGCTTGGGTTTCGATTATACGATGATCAAACACCCATCCCTCCACCAGTGCCCATTTTCCACCACCACGGGTTCCAGTATCCCTCCCCCCCCCCCCCCCCCCCCCCCCCCCCCCCCCCAA
>JAOXYA010000041.1:5310320-5349328 GCA_028565675.1 Sorex palustris
CCGCGGAGAAGGCCGGCACGGTGGCCCGGCCCCGGGCAGGGGAAGACTGCAGAGAGACCAACGTGCTGGTCTTGAAGGATGTACGTGCATGTCCCAGATGCCATGCAGGATCTATAGGCACACACATACGTGACTGCACACCCCCTGCGAAGGAAACAGGAGGCCCCGGGCTGTGCCACTCCAGCCTGAGACCACGGGTAGAAGAGGCTCAGGACAGCTCTGCCCTCGGCACAGAGCCCATGGTCTTTGAGCCCCTCTGCCGCCTCCTGCAGGGGCCTCTGGAGGGTTGGGCGGCCACAGCCCTCGGCCGCCGCCTCCTGAGAAGACCGGACCCGAAAAGGGCCAGTGGCAGCATTTCTAGCAGCTTCTGGAAATGCAGGCGAGTGCATTAGCTCCGGGAGGCTGCCTCCGCCCCGCGTTTTCCCAGCTGCGATCAAGACGAGAACCTTGGAGCCTCCCTCGGCTGCTGCATCGATAAAGCAGGGGTGATAATAGCATCGACTTCAGAGGGCCGCTGGCATTTTAAATAAGATGCATGAGAAGAGCCCGGGATAGAGTTCAGTCTGCACTCGCTATATTCAAATTAGACCTCAGCCCAGCACGCTGCTGCTAGCAGCAAGCCAACGGCTCTGATTCCGACGCACACGTTCACTCCCGCACAGGGTCTTCCCCCAGCACCCTCCCCCGCACTCAGGAGGACTCGAGGAGCACCCCACGGGGCGGGAGACACGAAGCTGCACAAAATGAGCTTCCTTGCTCTTGGAAGATTCGGGACCAATAGAAACCCACCTGTGTCCTGTGCTGTCCACACACGACCACACGTGCACACACGTACGCGGAGCGCAGCCCCTGGAAATGGGTCTGTGGCATTTCCTGCCCTACTGGCCACTGTCTGACCTGACAGTTACTCAAGTCTGGGACGCAAGGGGACTGGTACAGGGGTTCGATCCCTAGCACCACACGGTCCCCAGGCGTCACTGGATCTAGTCCTGCAGCGGCGCCAGCATTGCTAGGGTGGCCCTACTGGGGCCCGGGACCAAGGGGCTTGAACTATATCACACCCTTAGGCCTGAGCACTGACCTGCTATCTGGGTGGCCAGATAGTCCAGGGAGTGGACCCGGGGGCCCCCAGAGCACAACCTGGAAGTCCAAAACAAGACATACATGGAATCCAGGGTCAGAACAATTGTACAGCAGGTGGGGAGCACTTGCCTGGCACATGGCCAACTCTGCTTCAATCCCCATTGGCACCCCATATGGTTCCCCAACCCTGTCAGGACTCCTGAGCATCGACTGTGTGACCCCCAACATAAATGAAGTCAAACAGGGCAGAGAGATGCTCCAGGGGCCAAGGCACTGGGCGGGCACACTGTGCTGGGGATGGAGCTCGGACTGTCCCCCCTCCCCCCGCCGCAGCTCATCCCCAGCCGACACTCTTCTTATGAAACGGGCTGCCCTGACCCACGCTGAAACGCAAGTTCCCAAGCGCAGGGCTGCTGCTGGTTTGAGAACAATAGCTGGCACAGAGGAGGTGCTCGTTGACGTGCTGGAGGAGGAGGAGAAACCTGGGAATACAGCCCGCGCCCTGCAGTGTCCAGGGCTGTGGCCACTGGGACTCGCATTTCTGCAGGGAAAGGGCAGTGACCAGGGGGAGCGCTGGGTTTCAGGGCTTCCTACTGACCGCCGCAGAGATCAGAGGCGGCGGGGAGGTCCCCATTTACCACGTGCTGACAGCCGGCAGATGAGGCGAGAAGGACAGAGAAAATCTCAAGGCCTTCTCATCCTGGGCAAAGGACAGCCTGAGGCCACCGCCGGCCTGTCGCAGAGCCCAACGGAGGCAGGGGGCCAGGCTCGGGCTTCTCGCACGTCCAGAGGGGACAGGGGCTGAAAAGGGGAGGACAGGGCCCAGGAGAACCAGGCCTCGGAGCTCCCAGACCTCGGACAGCGTCTGGCCACGGGGAGAAGAGGCAGCTCTGGAGGGCGGTGACCATAGTGGTGACTGACTCATCCCTGCGCCCTTGCTCTCTGTGCAGAGGCCTGACCTCTAAGGGCAGTGTCTGCTGGTTGCCCCGGCAACCCCAGGTCGACACAAGTCCAAGTCCACAGGAGAGCCGGTGTGAGTTGTCCCAGGAGCTCCTCAGATGGGGCCCAGCGCGGGGAACAGGCGGGGGTCTGGGAGCTCTGGGCCAGGAAGGGCTGGCCCTGTCCTCCCGGACCCCCCAGTCAGGTTCGAACCCCTTCCCGGGGTCACCCTGTGCGTAAGGGTGGCGTCATCAAAGCTATTTCTGGCCAAGATGCTGGGGCTGCTGTCTGGGGGCCGGGGGGAGGGGAGCAGGTCTGAGTCAGGGAGACACGGGGGAGGTGGGGGAGATGTTCTGGCCAGACACTGGTGGGTCTGCCCAGAGGGGGTGGGCTCGCAGAGGCCGGAAGGAGGAGGAGGATGACGACAGCCGGACCTGCAGCCTGGAGCCTGAAGGCAAGAGGGTCCCAGGAGCCCGAGGATAGGGAGAAGCCAAGGGAAGGACGGGAAGCCCAAGAGAGGGGGCCTCGAGGGGCCTTCCATGGGCCCAGCAGGTGCTCGGCCCACCCTTGGCCCCTCCGACAGTCCCAGGTCTCCCGGCCGGCCTCTCCCCGGAGCACGGCGCTCAGCTGCGGGCGTGTGCTAGCACACTTGCTCCATCCCCTCCCCTCCTCCATCTTTTCTCTCCCTCCGTTGTTCCCTGCATTGTTCACCCCCAGCTCTAAGGGGGCAGGAACTTATCTTCCTCTGCTGGGCTTCTGGGTGCCCAGTCATGGCCCCAGAGGGAGCCCAGCCCAGCTGGGTGCCACTGTCCGTGGCCCGGGCTCCAGCCTCCTCCCAGCCCCCAGGCCCTGTGGTGGTCTGGCTGGTCCCAGGGTGCCCCACGCTGCTTCCTGAGGCAAGGACACCTGCAACATAAGATCTGCTCCACCAACCTTGTGGCGACAGCTTTCGAGAGTTGCCCGGGCCAGACACCAGCTCAGGGAGGCTGCAAGAGTCAGGAGTGGACATGAACGAACTCAGTGACAGATTCAGACAGACAGGGGAGGGGCTGGTCGGGTGCTTGGTGGGCGGAGGTGGGGGGGACGGAGGGCCTTTACTTCCTGAAAGCTCCCCGTGGGGGTCCTGTGGCCCTCCTATCTCCCAGGGATCGTCAGGGCTGAGTCCACCTGAGAGACACAGTCCCAAGTGTCCCCCTGCCCCATGCGTCACGCAGCTCCCGTTGACTGTCCTGGCTTAGCCTGGTCAGGCTGGCAGAATAGGCAGAAGCTTGCGAACGAGGACCCCGGCCCCTCCAGGCGCTGCTGGTTTAGGACAACCCACAAGGAATGCACTGGGGAGTGGGGCTGGGAACCCATCCTGATTTCTCCATCCCTGCATGTCCCTGCTTCTCACTCACCAAGCTCATCCACGGCAGAAACCACCATGGACAAACAGCCCCGGAAGAGGGGACGGGATGCCACGGGAGGGAGGCCTCCGTGCCCCCGGGAATGGAGGCGGCTGGGGGGAACCAGGCGGCCTCTGCGGAGACGGCAGGGAGAGAAGGGACGTGACCACAATCGTCCAAAGCACCTTCTGAGTTGGATCCGCGCAGACCCTCGCAGAACCCCAGGCCCACGGGAGCTGCCACTAGCATGAGCCAACTCTGGCCACTGGCTGGATCCCACCAGCCAAACGCAGAACAGAAGCGAGCTGGGCACAGGAGACGCCCCAGGGCCTCCCTGGAAGAGGTGACACTGTCCTGGGGCCTGAGAGACCAGACTGAGGCGATCTGGGGTCCCGAGCACTAGGACCTTAGAGAAGACAGCGGGTCCTATCTCTCGGTACACGGGCGGGGCTCGGCTGTTTTCCTCTGTATCATCATGGGTGCCTTTGCGGCTTGTCTCATAGACTGACTTAAAAGAGGGGCCGGAGAGACGGTACAGTGGGCAGAAGAAAGGCACACGCCTTGCGTGCAGCAGGCCCATACCGACCCCTCATGGCCACCAGGGGCAGAGCCAGGGGCTTCCCTGAGCTTCGGGGGTGGCCACCCACATACAAAGGCAGGAGCCGGGTGGCAGCTCAGAGGCCACAGCTCAGGCCTTGTGCACAGCCTCTTCATCCGTCCCCAGCACGGGGTGGCATCTTGGGCCCCCTCCACTGTGGCCCTGGTGGCCCCCAGCACCACGAGAGAGCCCCCCCAAACCAACCTATGATAACAAGAGAAGGCCTGGCAGCAAGGGGGCTCGCCTGCTTCGGAGACCCCCCGCGCTGATTCTTCTCACTGGCCCCCAGCGTCTCCCCCAGGTTCCATGTCACCCAAAGGCCATGCTGCCCCCATATTCCAAGACCAGAGCTCCAGGCAGAGGCAGCCCAGGGACCCTGAGTTTCCCAGACAGCGTGACACCATCAGACACGTTTCTCATATCCTGAGCTCCTGAGCCAGCGGCCCCAAAGTGAACATGGAGGAAAATGCATGGGGTCAACCCCCATCAGGGACCCCAAGGCTGCTGCCCCCCCCCCGCCTCTAACCTCTGATGGGGGCGACTACAGCAGAAGGCCTGTGGGCCCTCTCCATCCCCAGCGTGGGTTCTGGGTGGGGGGCATCCAGGTCCCCAGCTGTGACCTCATCACCTGTGTGAGAGGCACGGAGCCGAGGGCCCTGAGCCGGAGTCAGACGCAGTCCCAACAAGGGCTCCTGGCGATTCACAGGGGCAACTCCGAGGGCAGGACTACGGTCCTCTCCAGAGGGGCTCCCAGACTGTTGGGGCCACTGAAGGAGCAGCAGGCCTGCCTCAGGGCGTGAGCAGGGGCTGGGAAGAGCACACCCCGCGCATTATCCCCATTAGCAGCCCGAGCCCCCAGGGCAGCAGGGACAGGACAGGGAGGGCCCTTACAGCCCTACCCACCCCACTGCAGAGAGGGGGGCCACGGCCCCCAGGCACACGACCCCTCTGGCACTTCCTGCACTCGATCTGTAACAGCCAGTGTGGTGATTCCCACAGTCCGAAGGAACCGTCTCCTTCACGCCCACTGACCCTGACAACCCAGACGTTGTTCTGTGTTGTTCTGTTCACAGCTGGAAGCCCTCTCCCTAGGGACATCAGCAGGCCCAGAAGCACCCCCCAGGCCTGGCCTGGGGGCTCCCAAGATGGGGTCAATCTGGTCAAGACCCATCCGGGAAGACAGAGGAAGACCGTACCCTTTCTGTGTGGTGCTGCTTGGTGACATGCCCAGACCTCGGCAGGTGGGTGAGGCTCTTGGGGGTCTGGGGGCAGCTGGCATCAGGACCTGGTGGTGGCCCGCCCGTGCCAGGGTGGGAAACCTGACAGTCCCCTCAGGTAGGTGCTTGTTCAGGGTCCATCACTCTGCCCACCCCCAGAAAGTTTATCCTCATGAGGAGTCAAAGGGCCTGATGGAAAGTTCCAGAATGTCAGATTATCCTCAGGAGGAGCCTGAGGGGAGGTCCTGGTCTGACAATCCTTGGTGAGTCTGCGGGAAGGTTTTGGCCTTGCACCAAGATGGTTCCGCACTTTGTGTGCTCAAAGCAATGTCTAGCGTCCCGCAGGTTTGATCCAATGGGGGTTAGACAGAGAGTGGGCTAAGAGAACTCCGGGGCCCCTAGGGAACCGTGTGTGCTCCCGGGAAAGTCCAGGGCAAGGCACACTGGAGGAACTGGTGCACCGAGAGACTTAACCATGGCACCAGCACTGTGGACCACCACGCTGTGTGACCCTGACAGGTGCCCATCCTCCAGCTGGAGGGAAGCCTTCCGGAAACATGGGGAAATGGGCAAGCAAGCAGGAAGAACGTGTGAAGACGGTGTCAGGTTGCTGTTCAGGCCTGATCTGAGCCTGGACCATTCTCCTCTCCTGGTGGCTGTTCCTTGGCACATGGTCTGGCCTCATCCGTCACCACGCACGGAAGGTGGGGAGCTGAACCCCCTCTCCTGGGGGCTTGCCAGCAGCCCTCAGATCAATAGCCACTGTAAAGACTCCGAGAGAGACACATACATAATATTTTTATGTGATTCCCCAAATGAATTCTTTTTTAAAGCATCTTTTTTTGGGGGCACTTTGAAATAATTAAAGTCTTCCATCAAATTATCCTGGAGATCTCTTTCCATGAAAAGCCTTTAATTTCATCCTCCTTAATGCAATTCTATCCTGACAAATGAATTTGGCTTTTTGTATTTCTTCAAATATTGTGCAGGGATCCTTAGAAGAATCCAAGCAGGAGAGGGGCAGGGGCACAGCAGCCAGACCACTGGAGCCCCTGGGATGGGCAGAGGGTGACCTCCAAAGACAAGCCCTGACACCCACAGGCTGCTGCATACCCCCCCCAAGGGAGTGACCCACCCTCCCCAAACACCCTGTTCCAGGCCTACTCCCAAGAGCTCGGTTTGGCACCAGGAATCCGCCAACCAGGTAGGCCTTCCAGCCACCGCAACCCAGACCCCTGAAGGACCTCTGCTGGGCAGATGTCCTGTCGCCATGGCAAAGGGAGACTAATCTCCAAAGAGTGAGCACCGGTGCAGTGAGGGGGCCCCCTTCCCACCCCCACTCCTCCCACACCTTCACCCTCCTTCCAGAATTCTCTCTCCCAACCCTGATCACACTCTGAAATTAGAGTCTATTTTTACATATTGATTTTAAATGCAGTTTCAAGAGTCTTTGATTTCAAACCTGGGCGCCTTCCATCGCCGTGCCCAGCGCCGCCTCGCCCACCTCCCTTCCCCCGCACCCACCCCCCACCAATGGGAGGGGCTGGAAGCTGGGTGGGCAGCACGGAGAGGCGGACAGAGCCAGTCCTCCAGGCCACCTGGTGAGTCATTCCAGGTCCAGGTGCAGAACCCAGGTGTGGGGCAGGAGGAGAGGGGACCAAGGCAGCCACTGGCCACCGCGAGGGGGGATGGGGCCTGGTCTGGCATCTAGCCTTGGCGGGGCACCGCACTCCCCCACCCCCAACCAGGGGCTGCCCAGAGGCATCGCCGCGGCCAGCAGTCCGTCCCGGGGCTCTGGGCACCCGCAGAGGGAGCCTCAGCAGCCCACACTGGGAAGATGTTTGGATTTCCGCGTCGTTATTGCGGTAACAATTTAATCATTTAAAAACACAAGCTTGCATGCGCGCTAATGAAGAGCGCCGCTCTTTTCCGTACTGTTTGTGCCATCTGCGAGCAATTTCCACATTAGTCTCTCCAGCGGCAAAGAGGCCGGCAGTGCAGTGATGGGGGGTAGGGGGCGTGGCGAGGGGGAAAGGGCACCCGGCTGGGGCAGGGCTCGAAGCCCCTTGGAGGCAGACCCTGTCCCGCCTGGCAGCTGGGGTGCCCTTATTCCCATGGGCAGGGCATGCCTGGGAGCTGAAAGGGCCAAAGATTCCAGCAGGAGTGATCTGCAAACTGTGGGCCCCCTGTGTAAGCAGCCCCTGAAACCAACTGCGTAGATTACAAGAAGTTTGGGATTTTTTTTTCTTCCTTTTTCCACGCAATACAGTAGAACGGAGAGAATCAGAGAGAAATACGTTCACTAGAGACCAGGCTGACTCGGGAGAAATTCCACACCAGGGGCAAAGCATCCCTACAGCGAGCCCACACCATCGGGGCCAGGGAGCGAAGACTGGTTGGGGTGGGGGGATCCTGCCCAGGGAGCCAGGTGCTGACAGCAAGAGGCTCCTGTGTGTGTGTGGGGGGGGGGGCGGGGTTGACCGTCCAGGCCTGGAGAAGCACGGAGAGGACAGCTGATCAGAATACGCTGCAAAGGGAGCCCCCAAGTGACGGCAGGGGTGCCTCCCCCTGGACCGGAGGTGGCAAAGGAGCCACAGACCTGAGGGGCGGGGCTTGACCTGGCCTTCTTGCAGGCTGAGCACATCATCTCCCTATGCAGAGTAGAAGGCCCCAACGGGCAGTGTGGCCATGCAGGCGGGGACGGTGCACGGCGACTACGAGCCAGGGTGACCTGCAGCCACCTGCGGCCAGAAGAGGCCAGGAACACATTCTCCCGAGGGCCATGGGGGAAGTGCGGCTGTGCCCGTACTTCCCCATGCAGAGGAAACGTTTCTGCTGTTCATTTGGCAGTGGCGCTGCCGGGAATCTGACCCGGGAGTCGGGCACGCAAGACGTGTGGTCTGACGCCGGGCCACGTGCCTGCCCGGGTCGCTCGTTAGGGCAGCCACAGGAAATTAATATAATAACAATATGCAAAACAGAGCAAGCCCAAAGCCAGGAGAGGAGGAGCCCACGCACAGCATACAGGATTCGAGTGACCCGATGACCCAGGCTGGGCTCTGGGCAGATTTCCTGCCATGGATCACGGTCAAAGGCCCAGTGAGAGACTCGGGGACACAGGCTGTGGGAGCAAATGATCCAAACAACCGTCTCACTTTTTCTTTATTTGAGGGGATGGGGGGGCAGGTGGGACAATAGTGGTTGGGCCACACCTGGCACTCCTGGCTCCTTCCTCAGGGTTCAGTACTGGGGTGCTGAGGATCGAACCCGGATCAGTCACGTGCAAGGCCAGCACCTGCCTGCTGTGGGGGTCACAGACGGAGGGTTCATTTCACAAGCATCCACTTGGCCCATTGCATGGGGTCCCCACTCAGCCTTAAGTGACTCCAGAGGCCCTCAGAGAGCCTCAGAAAGCACAAACACACCGTCTGCCCACCCCCGTGGACAGCCAAGGCCGGCCACGTGTCATGCTCCGAGATGGTGGGATCTGGTCTCAGGACTGTTCCGAGGAGCCAGGGGGCTTGTACTGCCCAGCCCGGGAGGCCGGCCGTGCCGGAAGTCAGCTGTTAGCCCTCTGCCCTCTCTCCCCATCTCCTGGAATCTGAGCCCCAAGGCCACTACCAGAGAGTCCCCCTGGTCTCTAGGGTCCCATGGGGTATTTCTGGGGACTCTGGCTTCTCCCCCAGAGATCAGCAGAGTCAGCATTCCCAGGTCTCGAACCTGCCAATCACAGCCTGGAAGACAGTCCTGCTTTCGGGTGCTGGGGGACCAGCATGCAGCCAGGCCCCAGTCCCCGGGCTCCTTGGCTTTTGATGCCAGGAAAACGGAGCCTCTGGGAAGGGGGCCTGCAGGCCCTGCCCCAGGGCTATAGTCCCTCGGAGCCCGAGGGGGAAGGCTCCGCGCCAAGCCCTGCGGGCAGACAGCGCCAGCGGGCCCAACAGGTAGAAGGCAACGTTCCCAGCCGTCGTCTCCAGGGGCTGGGGGATGGTGACAGACAGAAGCTGGCCCGCAGGGCTTCCTGGGAGCGGGAGGGGTGGGCACCAGCAGCCCTGCTGACAGAGACGACTTCATCCAAGTCGGGTACAGGAGGCTGCCAGCCCCAGGCCCAGGGTGGCCCCGCAATTCCAAATCCAGAAATCACTGGCTCTTAGCGGGTTCCAACCAACTGGGGTGGTGGTCTACACAGGAGGCCACCAAAGCACCCTGGAGCCCTTCGGCACCGCAGAGGGGCCTGGCTGGCCTCCCAGATGTCCCCCTTGCGCGCCCTGTGGCACGGAGCCTAAAAACAAACGGGCCAGATGCAAGGACCATCAGGGCGTCTCCTCCAACTAGGCCCTTGCCCAGTGTCCACGGCACTGCCCCCGTGTCCTCTCTCCTCCCTCTCTCCTCTCTTCCCCGCCCTCGCTCCCCGCCCCTCCCTCCCTTCTCTCTCCCCCTTTCCTGTCTCTCTCCCTCCCTCCCTTCCTGCCTCCCCCTCCCTCTGCCCCCCAGCTTGCACACCTGGTCAATACCCCAGTGCTATTTGCCTTGCACATTCGCTCCACACGTCTGCCTGACACAGGTTTAAGAGGATTAGTGCTCATGGAGAGCTTTGTCTCTCCAAAGCTCTTACCAGCACCAGCTAATTAGACAGGCGCCATCCGCTTCCCTCAGCCCCCGCCGGTTTCCAGCACAGGACCTGAGCTGACCAGATCCGAGTTCTAGTCCCCAAAGGGAACCACGAGACCGCCACCTCATCGGAACCCCAGAAAGGGGCGTGGGTGACTTACCCCAAGGTCATTCAGGGAGGGCTGGCCTGAGTCACTGCCCACACTGAGAGTGCGGGTCTGCGCAGAGCGGGCAGACTGCCCAGGATGGATGGCTGTCCCGCACCCCCCACGCTCGCCCGCGGCCCCCTAGCCCACGGGAGCCACGACCCCACGGAGCCCTCGGCTCAGCACAGGTGCAAGGGCAGACGGGGCACGGCCCTCACCCGCCCAGGAGCAGCTGAGCTGCCCTCTGTCCCCCTCCCGTCAGAGGGCAAGCCCCAGAGCAGCCGCCAGCCTCCAGGAGGCAACCCAATTAACCACGTCGCTAATGACTGCCGCTGTCGAGTCCAATAGCTCCCCTGAACTGAGCACTGTGCCTTCATTAGCACAGCCCAGGCCTGTCCAGGGCCAGCTCCGCGTCACATGCTGTCTTGGGGACGCAGCCCTGACCACTCTTACAAGAGGTTTTCACCCTTACAAGAGGTTTTCACCCTGGGCAAGGCACCTAGGACTTTTTTGCTTCGGTCTTTACGGGATATCGAACTGGAGGAAATCAATCAGTACTTAATGACCCAGTAAATGGTATTTGCCCCATGCAGAGGACAAAGAAGTTTTTAATAAGATCCTTGCTTTCGGGGAGTTTAGAAGACCACATGGGGGTGGGAGGGCTAGCCTACGACACCACCATGAAATATCAAAGTGAGAAATCATTCGTCAATGAAATACATTCACTGTCAAGTTTGGAGGCACACCCAGCAGTGCTTAGGGTCACTCCTGGTGGTGCTCAGAGGACCATCTGGGATGCCACAGATCGACCCAGGCTCAGCCACATGCAAGGCAAGTACCCGCCTGCTGTCCTATCAGTCTGACCCCTTGAGATACATACACTCGGTCTCAACCCGTGGTGGTTCTGTTACCGGGGAGCTCTCACGGGAGGAAGATGCCCAGCAGGGACAGATCTGGGGGTGTCCCTGAGGAGCTGGAGTAGTCGTCTAGCCTTAGAGGAGGACAGGGAAAACAGAGTGGGTGGGTCAGAAAGAGCAGAATTGGGGGGGGGGGAAGGGGCAAAGACAGTGGGCGGAGCATAAGACCTGGGCAGGGTAGTAAAGGTGGAAACAGCAGGAATCCAGCTGTGACTATCCCTAGAGCAGACGCACTGACTCCTCACTTTCAGCAAAGATGCCCTGAATCCCAAAGCACAATGTTCCCCCCTGTGGCACGGAGACCCAGGCAGAATCTCGGGATAGGAGGGGTTTGAAGGCAAGCACTGTGCCTCTGTCTGATGCAGAGTTAGGGCATATTTGCATTCAGTGAGGATTCCTGACCCCAGGCTTGGGCCACGGTCCACAGTGAAAGGTGCGCACTGAACCGAGGATTGGGGCAGGAGGGACAGTCCCATGGCTCTTGAGGGTGGACAGGAGGATGCGTGGGTGAGTGGCCGGGGTGGGGGGCAGCAGTCTGCCCAGATCAGGTGATGAGCCCGAAGGCAGGGAGGAGGTGAGTGTGCAGCTGTGCTGGACGACCACGGGGCACGCGCTCCAGTCCCACTGGGCCCAACATCGATGTGAGAGTATCTGCTTTATGCCTGAAACCAGACTTGTGTGTCTGGAACACACACACACACACACACACACACACACACACACGCACACTTCCACTGTAATCACTGTGTCAGGAAAGTGTGTTCAGGATAAGACCTTACCACTGTACTACGTGAACGAAATGCTTACTCCTATTCGATACAAGGGGACACGGACTCCCAGAGGTGCAAACTGTGAGTCAGACCAGTCTCTTTCCCACCTGCCTGCTACTGCGAGTGCATACTCTGGAGCCCCGCTGACCTGTCCACTGGGGCGACCCAGACACAGGAAGTGCCCAGCAGGTGCCAGACATCACGGTCCAGTCTGAAGTCCCTGAACAGCCCAAGGAGGGCTGATCCTCTTCCCCCATTTGTGATGGGAGATCACCAGCCTCGGTCCTTTCGAGATCTCCTTCTCGGACCCTCTCCGGGCATCGGCAGAAAGCGGGCTTCTCCCTGTCCCTCATGCATGCATGGCTCCTGGGCCCACCTGTGACTGAGCAAGCAGGCCCCATTCAGGAGAGAGCTCCAAAGCGAAGGGGCAGCTCCCAGGGGCTCCCTGCAGGGGGGTCCCGTGTTCAGCTCACCTTCTCCCCTCCCTCTGTCCCTGGGAACCGTCTCCTGGGCACACGGCTCCCCAAGGACAGGCTCCTTCTCCACCTGCTCCCTGGGCCAGAGGGCAGGGAGGTCCCCAGGAGGGAGCAGTGTGGTGGAAGGCCACCTTCACCCCACGCCCCCCGCAGGGGCTGGGATCCAGGAGGCCACACAGGAGAGTAACACAGCTCATCTCCCGGTATATATTTTGTCTTCATTATGCCACAGTGAAGGTGTTAATATACAACTTACAACGTATTAATCACCCCTCTAACTTCCAAATGCTAAATGCATCATTAACATTCATGTTTTCTTCAATTACTTGGCTGGTTCTCGGGGAGGGGAGCCCATCGGCGGCTTCCCGAATCCCTCTCCTGTGCTGGCTGGGATCATAAAAGGCGGCGGGGCCTCCACCTACACGAGGGACAGGAGAAGTGCCCCCACACCCAGCAGGCAGTTCTGCAGCCAGGTCCAGGCAAGTGAGGCACGAAACGAGAGGGAGGAGGAGAAGGCAGGTGAGGGGGCGGGGGGGATCCCCAGAAGATCAGAGTGACCCCCCCAAACCAGAGAGCGAGGAGATGAGCCCACTTGCTAAGCAAGAGACAGTGGCTCTGTGAGGGGCAGCGACGTGCCCAGACCACAGGGCTGGCTAGTGAGGAAAACAGGGTGAAGGGCGTGGAAGAGACAGTGGAGGGGGAAAGGTGGCCAGAAGGAGGTCAGGAGGCAGCACAGGGAGGGGAGAAGCAAGCGGGAGCGTGGGGGGCAGAGGAAGTGCTCAAGAGGGCTGCGAACAGAGGTCCCATCTCCACTGCACAGCACCCAGACCCCGGCAGCCGGAGAGTGCCCTGACGAGGTCCCCGGACCAGACAGACGCGGGAGCTGGGGGCTGGGAGCACTCAGGGCCGGGCCTCTGCCCCAGGCCTCCCAATTTCAGCCAGACTAAATATGACACATCATTAAAATGTCATTACCCCGCGACGGTGCTATCCAAACTTCGCTCGGAATTTGTGACAGGCGCTGGTGGCTACAACATCAATTTGCTATTGTAGTTCAGCAAATCAGATTCCATAATCTCCCTGCCAGCAGGAAGCAGAGTGGCCTCGAATTGCAGTGAAAAGAGGCAAAAAAAAAAAAAGGCCCCCGCTGGCCACCACTTTTCTGTGTCCGCCGGACCACCTTGGGGGACACCGGGTGCTCCAAGGTCAGCACGGCAGACAGGCGCCTCGACAAGAGGTGTCTGGAGAGGGCAGGTGCCCAAACCCCAATGCCAGGTAGCTGCTTGAGACCCTAAAAGGCACACCTGGGCATTGCGGAGCCCTGGCCAGCCATGCCACACCGCGGGGTGCCAGGGGCTAAAAGCTCAGTATGACCCTGTGGCCCGCAGTGGGCACACTCAGGGCTCATGGTGTCTGCAGGTGCCCATCAGGCCTGGACCTGGCCCACAGTACACACAGCAGCCTCCCTACAGCCTCCCCTCCCCACCCTTCCTTCCAGAATGACCTTCTCCAAGGCCTCTCTGACCCGACTACCTTGGCTCTCGGCCCCTGCCCCCAGAGACCTCTGTCAGGCCCCACTCTGCAGGGGAGACCACCCTGTACCCCTCCAAGCCTCCCTTCCTGTTGGAGACGCCTAGGGCCCTCCGTCCCCCGGCTGCGCCCTGGCCACCCACCTCTTCCGGCTCCTTCGCTGACTTCCAGGCCTGCTGCAGATGAGAGTTCATGACCTGTCCCCCTCCCCGCTCTCTCCTCCGGCATCAGCCTGCCCCGGACGGGGGCCGTAGTGACCACCTCTGAACCATGGCTCGGGCTGCCTCTCTACCACCGCCCTCTCCTGAGGGCCAGCTTCCAGCCCTCAGCTCCTTGTGGGATGTTTCCGGGGGGGGGGGAGACTTTGCAGGCACCCCACCACCACACATCCAGGCCCCACCAGCTGGCCCCCATCTGCCACTCGCGGTGCCCAGTACTCCCCTTCGGAGTGGCACTTCACCAAACTCTGCAGACACCCCGGGCACTGCCAACGCTGCCTGCTGCCACTCCCTTGGGCCTGATGCGGGCAGGAAGATGTCCTTCAAGGGCACGACTCCTCTGTCCCTTCCGTGGCCCAGAGCAGCGGCCTGGCTGGGTGTCCCTTCCAGCCCGTGTTTCTGCGACCCCCTACGTCTCGTCCGACAGCCTGAATCCTGCTCTCTGGGGCTGCTTTGGGGCAGGGGGAGGCTGATGTGGGGGCCAACACTCAGATCGGTCAGCCCTGTCCAGTCCACTTCCTGAATGGCCCCGGAAACCACGCCTCCTGCCCCAGCTGGGGTGCAGCTCCCCCCGTCTCTGGATGTCAGAACCTGCCTTCAAAAATCTTTCCCGCGTGGGGGCTGGAGCTATAGCACAGCGGGGAGGGCGTTTGCCTTACACACAGCCAGCCCAGGTTCGATTCCCAGCATCCCATATGGTCCCCCGAGCACTACCAGGAGTAATTCCTGAGTGAAGAGCCAGGAGTAACCCCTTTGCATTGCCGGGTGTGACCCAAAAAGAAAAAAATCTTTCCTGCCTGTGGCCCAGCCCTGCCTCCAGTCCTCACACCGCGCAGCCTGAGCACGGAATCTCGCTGTCTCCAGGACCCAGCCCTGGGTCCTCTACCCCCTCAGCTGCTAGCACTTCCCACTGGCCAGCATGTCCGAGCCCTCCCTTGGGCTCACGGGCCTCCCTCTCCAGACCCACAGTCCCCACACCTGGGACGGGGTGCCCAGGAGGTACACACAGCTTCTGATCAGAGGCCAGGTCCCGGTTCAGCTCAGGCCCTGGCGCTGGGGGCGGGGGTGGAGGCAGTCAGTAACGCTAAGTGGGAGCCCGAGAGCAAGACAGACGGACGAACGGACGGACAGGCACGGCCTCCTGTGGGCCCTGAGCTGGCGACAGAGCCACCCTGCCCTTCGCCTTCCCTTCGGCAAATGTTTACAGGGCTATGTAAATAACCCTGCCAGGTGATTGATGCCGCCCTCCTCCCGGTCTGCTCCGTGCCAAGTGGGCAGTTGGAAGGGCCCGCTCAAGTGAGACACTGAGGTGTGAGGGGTGAGGGGGGCCGTGGTCGCGGCGCGAGGCCCCATCTGGGCCCCGCTCCTTGAAAAATGGGCGTCTGTCCTTGACTTCAGCGGCAAATGAGGCGTGAAAACATATCAAAATGTGATATTCAATATATGGATGTATTTAATATTTTATGAGACTAGAAATCGGTGACTGGAGGTTTGGATGATAAATCAAGCACCAAACGGATGAACTTTCTCAAGTGTCTGCACCTGGCACGTGCCATTTCCCAGGAGGGGAGCGGGGAGAAGGAGCAGAGGGTGGGGACCGGAGAGCCCGGGAGGTTCCAGGAGACTCAGAGCGCCCCCACCACAGCCTCTTTGACTGTGCCCCCCTCCACACACCTTCCCGACTGCCCCTGCCCTCTGCACGTCACCCGCCCGAAGACCCGCGCACACACCCTGGATTTATAATCCAGCTCCTCTCTGCCCATCTCAGCAGTTCCCCACGGTCCTGGGACCCCTGGGCAGGGGAAGATGGGTCTGTGCCCACCCCTGTCCCCCTGAAATGCTTGTCATCTACAAAAGCCTTCAAAGCAACAGCCTTTCGGGATAGAACGGACTGCCCACAAGAGGCGGCCTGAGCTTCTCAGGGCCCAATTCTGCAGAACCCACAAGTCTGATGCCCATCCCCCAACCCCTCTACTGGCTGCGAGGACTCCTTGGCCACTTCCTTGGTGGTCACAAGCTCACACAAACACAAACACAGCAGGAAGGAGGAGGAGATGGGTACGGACCTCCCGTGGGACAGCCCTGTGTTCGAGTCTCCTTCTGGACAGCCGAGGCACGAACTTTCATTTCTCAGGGCATCTAGCTGCCCATCACGCTCCTGCACCCTCCCCCTCCCCGGGGCTGTGCTGAAACGGGCCTCTGAGTCCATGGGCGAGATGCCAGACCCCAACAGACCCTTCCCACGAAGGACCTGGCTCTTCCATCCCTACAGGGACCCATTTTCCTCCTCACAGGTACACGAGCCCTGGGACACAAAACCGCTCAGCAACTAAAAGGGTACTGACACCGCCCTGGCATGCCAGAGAGCTGGCGTGGGCGTGCAGAGGCACTGTGGGACCTCCCAAATCAGGACCTCCTGCATCAGACGGCGAGTTCCACACTGGGGCCCCGAGTCTGAGCTCTTCATTGAAAGCAGGTGGACGCCCACACCCGTGGGTCAGCGCTGCAGAAGGCAAAGCCGAGTGCCAGCCCAGAGGCTGCGGGCAAGCAGCGGTGCGGGTGGGTGGGGGAAGGACCTGGCTCTGAGCCAGGGGTACCCCAGCTCACAGCAGGACGCGCCCCTTCCCCCAGCTCTGCCACAGTGGGCCTGTTTATTCCTTACTTATTTCACTCCTACTTCAGGGAGCAATCCCCGCCCCCTCAAAAAAAAATCCCACAGACGTTACACGGAGAAGTTGCTTGCCTCTCACCCCCATTCCCACGGAAACCCCCACCCCTGGAAGTCAGAGGCTCCGTGTGTGCTGGTGCTGGACGGCGGCCCTGAAGTTCTTGTCCAGCTGGGGGCCAGAGTCTGGGGGCCAGACCCTCGCTTTTAGGGTCACTGACCTCCTCTAGGATGTGCACGAGAAAGGGTCGAGCCTGACCCCCTCAGTCTCACGCCCGCACACACCTCTACTGTGTGACCCAACCCTCCGCAGACTCCTTGGGAGGGTCCCTGAGGGTGCTGTCCACGCCCTCGGCTCAGCCTGCAGGGGCACCTTGAGTGGCCACTCAGCCCCCAAAGCCCATGTGGTATCTGTTTCATGATCACGATGAATCCTGTTGTTCGTCGATTGCCTCGAGCAGGCCCCAGTAACGTCTCCTTTGTCCTAGCCCTGAGATTTTTAAAAAGTGCCATATCCAAGGCTCTTTCAGGGTTAGGAGAATGAGACCCATCATTATTACTGGTATCTGGCATACTGGGTACACGCCACGGGGAGTTTGCCAGACTCTGCCGTGTGGGCAGGCTACATTCGGTAGCCTGCCAGGTTGTCCAAAGCAAGAAAGAGATAATAAGATATCTGCTTAACCTGCAAGAAAACACTCCCCACCCCCCATTTTAAGAAGAGAAAACCTCGTGGCAGCTTCCACCCTCTTGCTGGAAGCAGACCCTGAAAGCTGCAGGGAGGGGCCGCGGGAGCCGCGGGGGCTCCCACCTGGAGCGACAGCTCAGGACTTTCCTTCTGAGTCCGGGGATGCGGGGGCCTCCGAGGCCGTGCACAGGAGACCCGGGTAAGGCTGGGGGGCGTGGTGAGGCGGCAGCAGGAGCGTCACCTGGCAGCCATCCGGGGGGCTGCGTGCGGCCAGGCCGACCCCAACAAACCAAATGAGTGACAGGGGTGCTGACAGGAGCTCTGTCCCCCGGAAAGACGGAGCCGGAAGTGGAGAGGAAACCCTCTCCAGCAAGAGGAACTCAGAAACTGGGGTGCGGGCGGGCAGGGGAGCGAGAGAAAGGGCAGGAGTTGGAGGGGGCGGAGGGGTGAGAAATGCTGCAGGAGCAAATCCTCCCAATGCAAGGGGTGCGGCTGCCCTCCCCCTACCCCCGACCTTCAGCACAGGGCTGACCTTGAGTGGGCTGTCCCAGAGAGAGAGAGACCCACTCCACTGCCCTCTCCCTGCCCACTGGGGGTCCGGTGACCTTCCAGGCGGGCGGCAGCTGGGGGAAGGGAGATAGCAGCGTTTCCATGAGAACCGGCTCCCAGGAGGGTGGCGGGCAGCCCTCTGGCCTTTTTGGCAATCGATCCCCTTTAAATATGTATCACAGGACACCCAGGTGGTGCCCCACTGCTGAGACGGGGCTGGGGGGTGGGGG
This sequence comes from Sorex palustris, assembly GCA_028565675.1. Lineage (NCBI taxonomy): Eukaryota > Metazoa > Chordata > Mammalia > Eulipotyphla > Soricidae > Sorex > Sorex palustris. The sequence goes on from JAOXYA010000041.1 coordinate 5,328,340, forward strand.
ACAGTGGGCAGCGGGCGAGAGGCCCCAAGGGACACTTCCCCCGGGCACCATCAGATTCTGCCAGGGCAGGGCACAGGGAAGTGGCCGATGTCCGGAGCATCTTCCAGAGCCCCAAGTCTGAATCTCATTCCTGAGGCCATTGGCCAGGATGCCCAGGGAGGAGGCACCACGGAGGCCCAGGGCCGGACACAGGAGGCTCCAGATCTGCCCTGAAAGAATTCCCTTTGCCAGGGCTGGAGCAATATCACAGGGGGGAAGGGCGTTTGCCTTGCACACGGCTGACCCAGGTTCGATTCCCAGCATCCCATATTGAGCACCGCCAGGAGTGATTCCTGAGTGCAGAGACAGGAGTAACCCCTGAGCATCGCTGGGTGTGACCCAAAAAGCAAAAAAAAAAAAAAAAAAAAAAACAGGGCCCGGGGTCACACCGCGACGGTGACGGTAATGCGGAGCGGCCAGGGCTGCCCTCGGGATGGGATCCCGCCCCCGCCTCCAGGCAGCAGCCCTGGCGCTCAGCCGGCACCCAGTGCCCAGGCCGCCTCCGAGCTCTGCCAGGAGGCGGCGGCGCTGCCCCTTCCGCCCGCACACCGCGTTCTTTGGCCTGGACAGTGAGTTCAAATCACAGAACTCATGGTCCCCAAAGTCTGGTCCGTTCTCCAGGGTCCTGAAGCAGGGACATTCCCCGGCATTGGCTCCATCAGAACAGGCAGTGGAAACCAGCCCCATGCTGGGAAAAAGCCTGTTTCCAAGAGGCCTCCAGAGACGTGGACAGGGAGGCGGGGGGGGGGGGGTGTCAGGGGCGTGCTCTGGCCCCTGACAAGGGTTTTAGCAAACACAATGTGGTTCCGGGCGTTTCTGCCTCCTGGCTGCCTCCAGCCTCCGCCTCGGTGGTCTTGGGCATGAGGAACAAGTGTCAACATAGGCAGGGGGGCAGAGTCCAGCTCTGTCTTGATCAGGAAGGCGCGGAGGGCAGGATGCCAGGGAGGGATCCTGGCTCCACCCCCTGCCGCAAGGCAGCCTCTGACAGCCTCTGACAGCCGCACAGAGCACCCGCTCGAGGGCTGGGGGAGGCAACAGAGCATGGGCATGAGAGGACCCTGTGGGAAGGGCGAACGAAGAGAGATATCTGCAGGGTGGGTGCTGAGGTACCGAGACCCACTCATGCCCGACGGGACACGTGGCACCGGAGCCCGCTCTGTAGGTGCCGGGCTGAGCTGTTTTCCCTGAACCTTCTCCCGACAGCAGCCAGCGCAGGAGCTGCGGGGTGGCCATTCACGGAAGGCTCCTGCTGCTTGCAGAACAAAGGCCTAACTTTAAAAGCGGTTCTGTGGTTCTGTTTGGTGTTTTTCCCTGTAGTAAAGAACACACATGCTGACCCCGCGAGTGCAGAGTTCAGCCGGGACGCAGGGATGTGAGAGAAGTCTCCAGAACCTCATCATCCCACAGAACAGCTTCACGCAGAGGAGCCCGGCCCCCGCGGCGTCCTGGGACCTGATCTTCACGTTCTCCTGTGTCCAGGGAGCGGAGCCCAGGGCTTCGTTGGCGCGGATGGGCCGGCGCTGACCCCTCCGTGCCCGCCAACCGGATGGCATTTCCGAGGGTCCTGCCCGCTCCATCAGGCTCCCTCCCGGCCTCTCTGCGCTGGGCCCTCCCCCCACACCCCACGAGACGGCTGTCTGCTGACCCATTTTGGTTTCCACACACCATTAGGAGATGCCTGGGCTGCTTCCGCTTCTTCCGGTGTGAATTTGGCCGCTGTAAGCACAAGCTGGCACGTATCTGTTCAGCCTTTTCCCCAACTCATTTCTGAGGGCCTGTCCTACAGAGCTGGGGGTCGGGGCCACTCCTGACTTGACCTTGGGGTACTTGGGGTACGGACAGGCTGATTGACTGGGTGCTGGGCAGGTGCCCAGGGGAGGGCAGTGGGAGGGGACTGTGTGGTTCGAGGTCAGACCGGGCTCTCCCCGTCCCCACCTTTCTGGATGTGGACCCCAACGGGGGTGTGTTCTGGGCCCGCTCGATACACAGGTCAGAAGGCACCTCTGAAGGGCCCCTCCAACCCCACCCGACCACGTCACGGCGGCCTCCCAGCGCACCTGGAGCTCACATGTCTGCACTCTCTGAGAGTGGAAGAACCGCCTCCGCCCTTTTTTTTTATGTCTCTGGAGAAATGTATATTCAAGCCCTTGACCCATATTTAATTGGGTCATTTGGGGGTTTTTTATTGTTGAACTGGAACCTCGCTTTTGCTTCAGAGGCCGCTCCTGGCAGTGCTCAGAGACGCCAGGGACTGAACCCAGGGCCAGGCGGGCTCCCTGCCCAGCCCGAGTCCAACTGATTTGGTGGGAGACTCACTCAGGGGCTCAGGAGACCCCTGACTCTGTACTTGGGGTCACTCCTGGGTCCAGAGTGCCCATCAGTCCCCGAGCACCTCTCCATGCCCCCCCAACTTTCTTACCCTGAACCAAACCCTTCCCAGACTCGGCCAGACCAACCTTTCACAGTGTGGTTGCTACTGTTTGGTACCACGATCGACGATACAACTCCAGAGGGAGTGTACGTGACATTCTCACACTGCATCCCTCACCTGGTGTCCACTCACTCTACCACTACCTCAGGTTCCCCCCTCAGCATGGAGTACCCATATCAGTCGTTCTTATCTCTGTCCCTCACACCTGTGGTTCTCCACTGGGGGTGACTCTGCCACTACGCAGTGCTTGACACATCGAGAGGCATGTTCGGTGTCACAATGTGGGGCCCCACAGGGGCTGCTACTGGTACCTGGTGGCCGGAAACATGACCTGGTGGTTAGAGGTAGTACAAGTATGGCCTGGTGGTTAGGGGTGCTACGGATATGTCCTGGTGGTTAAGGGAAACAGAGATGACCTGGTGTTTAGAAGTAGTACAGGTACATAATCTAATGGTTAGGGGTGACACAGGTATAGCCTGGTGGTTAGGGTGGTGCAGGTGTAGCCTGGTGGTCAGGGTGGTGCAGGTACATAATCTAAATGGTTAGGGATGATGCAGGTGTAACCTGGTGGTAAGGGTGGTACAGGTGTAACCTGATAGGGTGATACAGGTGTAGCCTAGTGGTTAGGGTTGTACAGGTATAGCCTGGTGGCAGGGTGATATAGGTATAGCCTGGTGGTTAGGGTGGTGCAGGTGTAGCCTGGTTAGGATGGCCCAAGTACCTAGGGCAAGGGCCTGAACACAGCCCACCTACACCCCACTGGAAGACCAGGGGACACTAACAACCTCCCTGGCAGTGGGCTGGGAAACTCACATGCCCCCTCCTGAGTGACCCCTCTGGGACACAGGCAGGGTCCAACCCGGGGCCATCTGCTCCAGTCCAGGGTCAAGCCCCACGGGAGACTTCAGGACTGTCTCTACACCACTCGTCCTACTGCTTTCCTGGCGTAGGGGGAGAGGGTGCCCCCAATTGTCAGGCACGAGGCTCCAGTGCCCTCCTGCCCTCTCGCCCTAGCCCTGGGAGGAGCCCTCCCGCCCCCCCCCCCACACACACACCCGCTTGATTACTAGCAGGGTCTGGCGCCACTAATAAATAAGCATGCATAATGCACGCGGGGCCAGCAGGAGACACCTTCATATTTTCAGCTGGGTAAAGACAAATCGCTTCGATTGTTTAATCAATAAAAATGCCTCTCTAACTCCTACCGTTATTACGAAGCAATTTCAGACAGAGGGAGAGAGAGGCAGCGCATCTGTATTCCTGTCGGGCCAGACAGGGTCTGATTAGGCCGAAGGATGACGGAGTGGACCCAACGCCAGCCCCGCCCCCGCCGGCCTGTCCGGGCGCCCGCTGCTGAGAGCAAGGTGCTGGCAGCAGGTGACTGTCTCAGCAGGTTGGGGAGGGGGTGGGCTGAAGTACCACGGGAGGGGTGCATCCGAGCGCCTGGTGCCCTCAGGATACTTTCCGGGTTGACACACTGGCAGAAGGGCAGCCTGCTGATGGCAGACGGGGGACAAGGAAGAGGAAGACCCTCCTCCTCTGAGCCCCGGGCTCTGGTCAACACTCAGCGTCTCCCCATTACGCGCCCCCACCCTGGTCTCAGAGCCTCTCATTCACACTAAAGCGTCTCCCCAAAACCAACTCTGCACGGGCCGGGACAGAGCAGTTAGGGTGCCCCACTCCACACTTGCCTCGTGTGCTGCACACAGCTCATCACCCTGCTGGCTCTTTGCTTTGAAGAGTGGAGGGTGGGTCTCGGGGATCCCTCTGCCTCACCTCTGTCGGGAGGGGTCGTTCCTGAGACATGCCCCCTCATGCCCCCTGTCCCCTCCAGGCCCACCTCTGAGCCCCTCATTTTCAAACTCTTCTTCCTTGGAAAGACACCCTGATATGAGAACAGCGCTCCTGATCCAACAAGCTGCCTGAGCCAAAACCTGAGGTCACTCTGAATTTCTCCATCTCCCTCACGGTCCACAGTCAAGAGTCAATTCTATCAATCCTTTCTCAAGAATGGACCTAGCGCAAAGGAGAAGTTGGTCGGTTTTATTTTTTTTCCAGCAAAATAACGCTAAGAGTCGGCTATCAGAGGGGGACGGGGGGGACTGGAGAGTGTATACAACAGGCAGAGTGCATGCAAAGCTTGGTTTCATGCAGGAGGTCTGGGTTCAACCCCCAGAGCCCACACGGTCCCCCTACACACCAGTGGGGTAATCCCCACAAAGTCAAGAACCGGAAGTAGTCCCCAAATGCTGCCGACTATGATTCAAAGCAAAACACAAAAGTAAAATCTTTATACACACCTACCCTGATCATCTATAAAACTATCTCAAAAATGGAACAGGGTGTACACCATGAAACCAATAAACTTCTGTAAGAAAACATGACACAGTGTTTGTGGCCTTGGGTTAGATGATGAGAAACACAATCAAAACCACATTACCTCAAAAAAAAAAAGGTAAATTCATCTTTATGGAAATTAAAGATGTCTGCTCTTCAAAGGGCAGAGATTCAAAAGGGCCACGAGTTGTCTCTGTTCTCAGTGCCTGTCGTGCGTGAGGCCCTGGGCTCAGTCCCCGGCACACACACACACACACTCACACACACACAGAGACACACAGCGACACACCAACACACACACACACACACAAAGACAGACACACACAGACATACACACAGACCCACACAGGCACCTCAAGTAACCCCAAAGCACTGGAAAAGCGGTCTCACACAATTCACGTCCACCCCCAATTCAAAAACAGCTTTTCTGCCTCTAAACCAAGGAGGGGCGAGGCCCCGGTGGGCCGTGACAGACGGGCTGACAGACAGTGGCACATTTCTCAGCTTCCATGCGGGGTGCCCGGCCACCCCTGGAGCAGTGCTGAGCTGGGAGGTGCATGGCACGCTGGACTCTGGGCCGGGAGAGCAGCCGGCTCTGGAGGCTGATGGGCCAACAGGGGCTGCACTCTCAGAACCACACACCCAGGTAGAGCCGCCTGGCTGGGCATTTCACCTCCATTTTCTTTTTAATTTAATCTTATATTTATATTTATAAAGCTGTCCACAATAATTTATTGCATTTAATATTCCAACACCAATAGCGCCACCATTACAACCTTCCCACCACATTCCCAGTGTTTCCACTCGGACCCCCAAAGCAGGGCCTAAATAATTTACTTTGTATTGCTTGTGAAGAATAATCTGCTAGGGGCTGGAGCGTTAGTACAGGGCATTTGCTTTGCACACGGCGGACCCAGGTTCGATTCCCAGCATCCTATATGGTCCCCCAAGCACTGCTAGGAGTAATTCCTGAGTGCAAAGCCAGGAGTAACTCCTAGGCATCGCCGGGCGTGACCCAAAAAGCAAAAGAAAGAAAAAAAAAGTATCACGAAAAAAAATAATAATCTGCTAAAAATGATCCCCAAAAATTTCCTTAAAGGAAAGTGTTAAGATTAGTATATTCCACCCTGGCGCCATTAAGCCCTTGCGTAAGAGATTACTATCAATTAAGCCCTTGTAGAAGAGATTACTAACATGTTGTTAAAGGCTGAACCTTGTGTGCTAATACACATGTATTCTTTCCGGAGACCGGTTGCCTTCTACTTTACACCCAATCAGATATTCACCGCAATTTTCAAAAGTGAAACCACCGAGCCGGAGCCCAGCAAGCTGAGCTGTCTAAGGGACGGTCTCTGGAAGCATCTGGCAGCAGAGGGCTGGCTTGGGATGGAGGAGTTGCATGTGGCGGCCAGGGCGGCAGTCCAGGAGGAAGGCGCCTGCTGACCCTCGCTCGGTCTGGGCACCTGCAGGAGTAATTCCTAAGCAGAGCCAGAAGTGACCTGAGCATCGCTGGGTGTGGCCGAAAAAAACAAAAACAAAAAATAAAAATTAAGACACGCTTTAAAAATAAAGAACATTTTTAAAAAGGAATTACACGTGGTTTGCTTATACTCTATTTTCTTCCCAATGTTTTGGGTGCTCAGGGCTTACTCCTCGTTCCGTGCTCAAGGGTAGCTCCTGCAGTGCTCAGAAGACAGGTACTGGGAGGCAAATCATGGCCAGGCACACGCAAGGTCAGTACTGTGACCCCTGACCTATTCTCTGACCCCTGACGTATTCTCTCTGGCTTTTGTTCTATTTTAATAGATATACTCGGTCTTGGAATTTTAAAACGAGGCGGAGAATGAAAAGCCAATGTCTGGGGGAAAACATTTGCAAACCACGTATGTAATCAAGGATCCGCATTTAGAATGCATGGAGAATTGGCGAAACTCAAAAGGAGAAAAACTCTTAACAAGTGAAAACAAGGCTCTATCCTGTAAATTTTACCTCTGGCGCGGCCAGAGACCAGGTGGGGGGACGCACAGGTCAGGTGAGTGACCCGCCTGGGCACTAGCACCAGGCGGGCGCGGACACAGCTCGAAGCGAGGTGTCTGCAACCCTGACACCTCGAAACAATGACCAAGGGACAGGGGGCAAGAGTCAAGACCCGGGCACCGCAGGGGCAGCGCCACCACAACCCGTGCACCCCTGCCAGGTCACATACCCGGCGCCCCACCGCCAGACCAGGACATTCCCGGGGCGGTGCAGCCGGGGATGCGCTCTGAGCCGCACACCATCTCTTCTGGAACGTTCTAAGCCTGCAGTGTAGGGGCGCGAGCACGTGCGGGTGCAGACCACGTGACCAAGCTCACGCCTCGCAGGCGTGGAGCGCGGGATCAAGCTCACCGCACGCTTCAGAGCACGTGATCGAGTTCACGCCTGCACAGTGCTTGCACGTGCCCGAGCGTGCGTGCCCTTGCAGACACAGCACGTGACGGAGCAGGCACAAAACATGTGAGAAGAGTTTGCCCAAGTGCAAACCTAGCACGTGATGGAGCACGCTCTAACAGAGCACGTGATCGAGCTCAGGCACGCGCAGGCACAGAGCACGTGGCCGAGCTCACACATGCGCAAGCACACTTCAGGGCACGTGATCGAGCTCAGGCATGCGCAGGCTGACCATGTGGCCGACCTCACGCATGCTCAGACACTCTCCAGAGCACGTGATGGAGCTGAGGCCCGGCAGAGAGCACCTGACCCTGCAGCCCTCGAGCAGCCCTCGAGCCTCCTGCGCACTTGCCGCAGCTGCCCCGCTCACTGTGTCAGTGGCGCCGGGACAGAGTGGGGCTACGTAGCCCTGGAGAAGGGCGTGGGGCGCGCGGGGTCCCGGGCACGGGGGTCACTGCTGCACACCCAGCCCTCGTCACGCCCAGCCCGCGCTAAGCCAGCGGCTGCTCTCTCTGGCCCGTCTCGGGAAGTGGCCCGGGCCCACTGTCCCCCGAGGACGGCTGTCCCCGGCTGACCCCACGTGTCGAGCCCCTGGCAGGGGCGCCCACCGCTGCGGTCCTGGGTGCCTGCCGCGCCCGGGGCCCCTCCACCTCCGGCGCCCACCTGGCCTCGCTGGTGGGAGGTCCAGCATGGACTGCCTGGTGAACAGCTCCTCCGCTCCCCGCACTGTCCCCTCGCCCGGGGACAGGGGGGTGGTGGCGCCCACCCCACGCGTGTAGCATGCACGGAGTGGCCCGAGACCGTGCTCCGGTGCCCCCGCCGGGTGCCAGCTTCCACCTGACCTTGGGAGTGAAGGCCGGGCCCTGCACCCTGTACCTGGCCTGGGAGCGACCCCTCCTCTGCGCCCGCCCCCCTCCGGACTTGCCCCCACCGGGAGGGAAAGCCGGGGCAGGTGCTCCCCCGATGCTCCCAGTCTCCAGACCCGAGCACAGCCTGCCCCGGAAGAGGAGCCCCACACTGCTACCCCCGCCCCCCGCAGTGCTCCCCACCGACAGACCCACCCAGCGGACAAATCTATTACCAGCGTCCCGATCACAGCCCATCTAAAAAGTGAACTACTGTGGATTCTGAAGATGTCCACAGTGAGGAATCTGATGGTCCCCCTAATTAATTCTGCAATCTCCCTGAAATAATAGCAGCGGTCATTGTAATTCCAAACTCACCCCTCGACCACTGGAATCAACTAATTAAACAACAATCAGCCGCCACCGAGCTTTCATGGGGGAAGACGGACTAGGCTTTTTTATAGCTGCAATTAGGGGACACATTCAATGATCAGAATGAAATACAAATTTACCCAGGGGCCTACTAAACGCTGGCCATTCGGACTCTGTTTTCAGAGAATCAGGGGTGGGCTTTTCCAGCTGCACCAGCTGTGAGCGCCCCCCCCCCACACACACACACTAGATGCGGCACCCTCACCCCACCTCTTGGCTGCTCAAGTTTGATCTCGTGGTGAAGGGTGAAAGCAGCCGGGGTCCCACTTGAGAACTGGCCACGCCCCCGCAGTAAGGGGTGCCGGGAGGGCACCAGGCACCCCCCACCTCACCTGCTAACAGCATGCCTTTTTCCCAAGCCCCTCGCATCTCCTGCAAAGTGCAGGGGGAGTGTGGAAGGCATGGAAGACCTGCGCCCTGACTGGAAGCTACTGTAGGAGAAAGCTGTCGCGGAGTGACTCTGAAAACCCGGCAGAGGCAGTGGCTGGGCAGGGAGAGTCGGAGAAGAGAGCCGGAGCAATGGCAGCCCTGAGGTGCCCCCAAACGCAGAGGGCTGAGCAGGAACTGCAAACACAGGCCTGTACTCAGATGAAGGGAGCAGGATCCTGCCGGGATCCTTCCACGATGCAGGGTGAGCCCTGCTCGGTGCCCTGCCTGCCCTGCCCCCCACAGAGCTCACAGAGCAAATTCATCCAAAGTTGGGGGGAGGGCAGGGCTGGAGGGGTGAGGAGCATACACCAGGCATGCTCAAGACCTCAAGTCTAACTCCTGGCACCACACGATAACCCCCACTCAGCACTGCCAGGGGTAGCCCCCAATTCTGCTGGGCCCAAGCTGCCTGAGTTCCCCAGATGAACACTAAGGGGGGAGCACTGCCAGCACCCCAGCAGGGTGGGAGGGAGACAGGCCATAGGAGCGAAGTCTCTGTAGGTACACTGGAACCCAACACTGGAACCCAACGGATCGCCAGATGGGGCTAACCTTGGAGAGAAGCATCCTGAGAGGCTGTGGGTTAAGGACAAAGAAAATTAAAGCAAAAAAGTAAGCCAAAGAGGCAGTGATTAACGTCAGACAGAAACATAAAGACACATAACCATGATATACTAGTCAGCTGTGAGTAATATCCTAACAGACAGAACACAGGCTATGAATACGCACGCATTCAACTACCAGTTAAATACGCTACTTGGGGGAGGGGGCGCAAGGCACCGGGTGGAGTGTGGGCGCGAGATCCCCATTACTACAAAAGGAAAGCCGACAGATGGTACCGGCGATCGCTGTTAGCACACGGCATCTCCCCACTGCCCGGGGAACCAAGGAGCTACGGCCTTAGGACCACAGAAAACACAAACGCCATTACACGCATCTGAATACTATTTTGGGGATGGGGGCAAGGGGATGTCGCTCAGGGCTGAGTACAAGCCTCTCATGAGTGAGGCCCCGAGCTGAATCTCTGGCACCACCAAAATAACAAACTACGACAGGGAGGCGGCTCCCGGACTCCTTCCCTGGCTGGTGTCCAGTTGCCGCAGCATCCAGCACTTTGGGAGTGACCTCCCCCACCCCCCAAAAAACCCACGATAAATAAATGCCATTTGATTTACAGACTACACCCGATTGTTCCTTTCAGTTACTATATTTCATTCTGATAAAATACACAAATATGCCATCATGTGTCCGTGTAAGGGTCCAGCCCCCAGTGCTGGGCACATTCTCAGTGCTGGGAGAGTGGACCAGAAGGCCCCAAAGCACAGTAGGCAAAGGGCACAGACTCTGCTCTCACCTGAGCGCCGTGTGTGTGTGTGTGTGTGTGTGTGTGTGTGTGTGTGTGTGTGTAGGGGGGTGGAGGCCCTCGCCCTCACTAAGGCTGACGCCCACGGAGGGGGCACCCTTTCAAATGATACTTTGTGATGGCATGGGCCTCTGCCTTGATGCCAATGAGCTTGGCTGATAAGGCTAAGGGTCCATGTCACAGTCTTCCAGAACCATCTGGAACTTCGAAGGGCACAGGAGAGAGAGCCAGTGTCCAAACGGCCCACTGGGCTCATTCAGAGTATTCCTGGCTCTGCCATACTCACCCCTGCCCGCCCAGAGGGACACAGCAACACCCCCATACCCATCTTCCTACATGTCTGCACTCAAAAGAGGGGGTCAGCATCAGCCCCAAACTCCCCCACTCTGCCACCCCGTGGTCCCCCAGACCACGCCTGCTTCCTCTTCTCCCAGAGAGTGACCCTGCAGCCCACTAGCCTTTGGGGAAGCTGTGCTTCCCCATGTCAGAATTCAGCACCAGCTCTCTGACCCTCTCTGGGCACCCCAACATTCAGAAAGCCAAGGAGGGAAGAGGTGCCCCTGCCTCTAACCAAGTGGTAAGCTTGGCGATGATGGAGCCGGCCAGCACCAGTCAGCGGGTCACAGGGTCTAGTCAAAAAGGGCTCAAAGCAGCTTTGAAAGTGGGGTTCCTGGCTGTGAAGGACGGCGAATCATCACGTAAATTTGCAGATGACGACAAGGTCTGAAGTGGCAGGAGATGACGCGCCCATGCTCAAAGCTCCTCCATGTCATCCAGGGGTGTCACCTGGGGGTCACATGAGCCACAGATGCTCCAAGCTGCCTTGAGCAAACAGCTCCCAACAGCAGTTCCACGTCCCTGAAGCACCAGGACCCTGGCACGCCCCAAGACCCTCCTGCCAGGCCACGGCCACTTGCGCTACCTGGATCGGAGATGAATCACCGAGAAAATATTTCTGGGCACATCACAGAGGCAATAACATGAAAGTGCCCGGGAAGCGGCTCTGCTCGCCACTCTTGGTGGGGGTGGGGGGTGGGGGGGCACGTACTTCTTTTGTCTTTTTTGTCCTCGCCTTATCAGCACAGAGTCTCTGCTATCTGCCGCTCCCATGCCCAGCTGGGGCACCCAGCCCGCAAGGGGACAGCCAAGAGTCTGGGCTGGATAGGGCAGACTGAGCACATGTGTGCACCCTCCCAGCACCGCTATGTCTTGGGGCCCCCTGGGAAGAGCTGAGGAGTCCCCCCAAATACAAATATGCGGCCAGCCTTCCCATGGAGGGAGCATGCCTGGGAGGAAAGGGTGTGCCCCTTGCCCAGCTGAGAACTGCAGGAGAGCCGGGGATGGGGGCAGGAAGCACTCAGGCTGATGCCAGGAGGGGCAGCATCCTTTGATGGAAGGAAGTCGGCCTCATGGGAGTCCACCCCCAAAGCGGCTGGGCAAGTCTCTGGGCTGTACCACGCTGTGTCTGGGCCCTTCCTGGGTCTCCCCTAGAGCGATGACTTCCGTAAAGGCCGACAGTGTGACATTCTGGGCACACCAGACTTCCGGCCACAAGCCAGGCACCGCTCACTCTGAATGGACCACCCAGTGGCTCTACTGTGGCCACGCAGGTCCACCCGGGGAGCAAGTGCTCCCGCGAGGGGAGTCGCCAGACAAATGTGGGGACAAGGGGTCCGCGGAAAACTGCTGGATCTCCTCGAGGTTAATTTCAACCTACAAGAGCCCCTAAAACACAAAACATCGAGGAGGACACTTGCCTCGCAGCCGCCAACCTTAGTTCAACCTCCATCTTCCTGTCTCATGCCCTGAGTCAGGGAAAAGCTTGCGCACTGCCAGGTGTGGCCCCAAACCCTGGGGGTGGGGAGGGAGTCTGAAAATGAATGGAAATAAAGTCAAAAGGGGAGGAGGGTGAAGGGAACCGTTGGTCGGCCAGGCTGGGTCAAGTGCCTTTCTGATTCTGCCCTCCGTGCTCCAAGCACTGTGTGGCTCAGTGGTTCTTCGACAGCTCAGCACCATGCGACAGACGGGCACCCCGCAGACAGGCATCCTGCAGATGGGTGTCCCGCAGCTAGGAGGGGGTGCTCCCGCGCCACCCTCTCCTGCCCAGGCCGCAGAGCACCCCGGGTCAGAGCAACCCCTCTCCCTCCCTCCATCAGAAGGTCAGTAGAATCCCTGAGCTCAGGAACCACCATCCCTCCCTGGCCAGCCTCCGCGGGTGAAGCATTTCCTTCCTTTTCATCTGTCAGATAAATCCCGCAGAGGGCCTGGCCCAGGGGCCTGCAAAGCCAGGCTGGGCACTGCAGGCGCCCCTCCCCCCCCCACGGACACTGTGCCAAGGACCGTAAAAGGGCCCCCACGGCCAGGCACCAGCTCACCCCGCCGGAGGTCCACAAGCCATCCCCCCCCACCAGAAATCGAGATTCTTTACGCGCGCGGAACCGCTGCTAGTACAGTTGCTACCTCCTCCACCCCAACCTTCCTGCACCCCAACTTGGAAAAATGCTGCCGTGAGGCTCTCGAGACGGCTCCCTCTTGGGACTGGCTCTCCACCGCCACCGTTCCTCCGTTTCTCCGAATGAGCACTGGAACAAGACACCGACTCTCATCCCAGACCCCCCACACGGCCCAAGCCAGTGAGTGCTGGTTCCCGGGGTCCAGCGACATACCCCACCCCATGGCCTCCCTCCAGGGCGGGGCTCCCCAGCACCTCTCCTGGTACTGGGTCTGCTGTCTGCCCGGTGCTTCCTTTTGCCTTGGCCAACGCAGGGATGCTTCAGAGCGAGCGAGATGGGGTTATTACCGATTCAGGAGGCACCACACACGCGGCTGTCATGTTTCAGTTACCCTTTCTCTCGCTTTAATAAAATTTGCCACACTAATACAAAGCCATCTTTTATCGTCTCTCCCTGCAGTTGTAACAACTTGTCCGGCTCCCTCCTGCTAATTAAAGGAGGCGGGGCCGCAGGGGGTGCAGGATTCCAGGACGCCCCTGGCTCTGCGGGGGGCGGGGGGGCCTGGGCTGGCTCCTCCGGGTCCTGCAGCCGCACCTGCCCGCATCCCCCCACCCCACCCGCTGCAAAGGGCCCCCCCAGAACCCAGACTGGGAGTGGGCGGCTACCGGCGGAGGGCAGGGGGGTGGACAGAGTGGGCATCACCGGAAAGGGGAGGAGCAGGGGCGGCTGGCTCTGCAAACAAAGAGGCGCCCTTGTCCTCCCAGCGCCCAGCCCGGCCTCCTCCGCAGCCGCTTCCTGGGGGCCGCCCAAGCAGGGTTCCTCCTCCAGCACCTCCGTGGGCCCCTGGCATCTGGGCGCCCCATTGCCTGCCCTCTGCATAGAGGCGCTAGGTACTTTGGGGCTGTCTCACCTGCCTGGCCCTGCCTAAGTGGGCCCCGTGTGCCCACTGGCGGCAGATGCGAGGAGCCCAGGGGTATCTCCCCCCTGTGTGCCCACGGCGGGGGGGGGGGTCCTTTCCCCCAAGTCATTGGCCCGGGTCCTGAGTGCCTTCCTAAGACCCCTCCCCACTGCCTCTCACCCTCAGGAGTTGGCGCGTGAGTCTGGGGGCGGCAGGGAGGAGGGTCCCGGCCACCCACCCCACCCGCACTCAGGCCCTCTTCCCTGTGCGCCTACGGATAAGTTTACAAATGGGAGCTGGTGGCTCGGGCTGCAATAAAAGGCAAAAGCTGCTCTCGGCCTTCAATGAGTGCATTTTCCCCGGAACAAGGGGCTGGATTCAGCCGCTGGGTGCCCTCGGCAGTACGGGTTGCCAGAGCAACGGAGCCCAGCACTCTCGCGGTGCAGGGGGGCAGGGCTGCCGGCTGCCCCTGGTGGCAGATCTGTCCACGCCCAGAGCCCAGAGCTGGGCTTGGGGCGTGCCCACTGCCCCGCATCAGCTCCCTCTCGGCAACCTCTCTACCCAACTCCAGCCCCACGAGGTCTCTGGGGGCGCCTACGGGGGACAGGGCTGTGGGGGAGGGGGTGGACGCCAACAGCCAGAGAGCAGGGGGTGGCAGAGGGACTCCCAAACAGTGCTCAGGGTGGGGTGGGGGAGGGGGAACGCCCAGGGGTACTGTGCCAATTGGTGCCGGGAGGGACGCAGACCCGGTCAACCCTCATGTGCTCAGGGGCCTCTAAGCCCCTCGCCAGTGCAGGGCTCTAGAGGGGCTTTGGAGTTCTGCAGTGCTCGGGAGCAGAGGGGCTTGGGCAGGACTACAAAGACCCCCATCCGCGGGCGGCGGGTGGACAGTCCCCTCCAGCGGGTCCCGCTGCCGTCCACCCTCAGTCCTTGTTAGGCACTAGAGCTCAGAGAAACCAGTGACTGGGGGGAGTGAGGTGCCCCCCCAGGACCCCCCACTCCTCCCAGAGCGAGCTGAGGTCCCAGGGTCTTGCAAGTGGCCGCCCCGAGCAGCTGGCTCTGAAGCAGGGGGTTTCGGCTCCGCGGGAACCAGGCCTGCCATGGGCACCACAGAGAGAGGCCACCGCACTGACACAGGCAGAGAATGGGGGTCAAGGCAGGGTCAGGGCGGGGAGCACCCCAGCCCGCTTCTAAGGGCTGGGCCTATCCATCCATGCAAGCACCCCACAACCCAGCAGGCCCACACTGATCCGGAACTGGCCGCCCACCCAGACCCCTAGGCCCTGACACACGACCCCCATTCTCTGCTCTCCACAGGCTCACCCCCCCCAATGGTTACCATTCATTTCCCACCAATGTCCTGAGCAGGTGCATGCCCTGGCTGGCTCCGCCCATCCTGCCAGCATTCACTGGGGCACCACCGCTTCCAGGAAGCCTTCCCGGGGCTTCTTGCCATCCACCCCTCCAGGACACCAATCGGCACCCACACACTTCCCCGGGGAATGGCCGTGCCACTGGCGACCAAGCTGAAGTGATGGGAAAAAAATGACTAAGAGCCAGATGTAGGTTTGATCTGCGGCTCTTTCATCTGGGAAGGTGACTTAATTGCACTAAATCACAGTTTCTTTATTAAAATGGAGACGCGTATCTGAAGGCCTTTTGTCTAGGGGACACCCTCAGAGCCGTGCGCTTTGCCGGAGCAGGGAGTGCCCGTGAGGTGCCCAGAGAGCCGCCTCTTGCCGATGGCACCCCACTCTTTCCGTCAACTCAGTGCTCCCTATGGGCCCCCAAGGGGGGTGAGGGAGGCAGGGGACGGGCTGTGGCCCCCTGTGTGGGTCAGGGACCTGAGCCGGGCACTCCCATGCTGACTGTCCAACTACTGAATTTCCAGGGCCTGGGGCCAGCGGCCACACCAGCGGCTACCCGGCCCCTCCCCCAGGCCCCTCCTAGCCCCGGACCCCAGCTCTTCCCTCCCACCTGCCAGCCTGCGGCTCGCCTGGCTACCCCCACCCCGGCTGGTTTGCAATATTAATTCCTCACCTCCCTAAACTGCTAAGATTTATGGCACACTTGACAGAAATATTTAATTTCCCAAATGTCTATTATTCCAGGGCTGCAGAAACCTGCAGACTAACCCTCTGCGTGGATACCCAGCTCGAGCAGATGCCAAAGCAGGAGCCTTCGGGGTGTGGAAGAGGAAGGACGAGAAGGAGGGGGGAGCGGCAGGAACCCCCCCCTGCCCCGCTCAGCTCCCCACCCCTCAGCACTCGGCACTGACCCCCAAGTGCTGCCAGTTTCACTGGTTTCTTACTGTTTCAGCAGCTTGGGGGAGGGGCAAACCCAGCAGTGCTCAGGGGCGTTCCTGACTGTGCTGAGGAGTGACCCGGGCTGAGCTCGGGACTGTCTCTGGTACCGGGATACAAACCAGGGTCAGCCTGGCGCAAGTCACGCGTGTGAACCTCTGTGCCATCTCTGGGGCCCTTCACTGGGCTTTGGGTGCCAGGGATCAGCAGGCAACCGTGACCAGCACCTCACAGCCTGAGGAGGAAGCGGTCGCCTATAAGTGGCCTGTGTCTGAGATGAGGAAACTGAGGCGCAGAGTCCTCTGAGGCTGCACGGCTGGAGGCAGAGGCCAGAGTCCTGACTTGGCTGATTCCCATGGCTCAGGGGTCCCTCCTATGCATGGACACCAAGCTCATGCTCCATGCAGATGCCTGCTGGGCCCATGTGGGTCCACGTGTGTGATCTGAGCGGTGCCCGGAGCACTGCTGGGCCAGTGGCAGGGGAGGGGCCCAAGTCTTTGGGCCCCTCCCCAGCTCAAGTCTCTAAACACACGAGCATCTGCGCACAACTGGGCTCCAACCCAGTGGGCTCAGGAAGCCGCCTCCAGAGAGCAGGGAGGAAAAAGGCAACCGATAGTCTCCCAACCCCGCAGAGAACATGTTCCACCACCCAGAACCACAGCATCCCCCGAAACCCCTGTAAGCCTGAGACCCTCCTGGGAAGAGGTTCTGCATTTGGTTCCTGGGGACTGCAGGGGAGACACCAGCCAGCAGCCCGTGCCCGGACTCCTACAACCGCAGCAGTGAGGAGTGGGGTGCAGGGATCAAACCTGGGGCCTCGCGCACGGTGGGCACGACCACAGGAATCATTTCTGGGCACCCCCAGACCCCAAGGTAGCCCCACAGCCATGCCGGCCCCTCAACTCCCACACGTGGAGATGCAGCCACTACATGTCCCCTCCCGAGGCTGATGCCTCCCGTTGCCCCAAGATGGAGCTGGGGGGCACATCCTATCAGGGCCCCTAGAACACAAACACCAACCCCATGCCAATGACGGGGCCGGTTTCATCTCTAGTCTCAGGCTATACAAGGGAAAGTCAGGCTGAGTGACAGCACAGCGGGAAGGGCGCTTGCCTAGCTCGTGGCTAAGCTGGATTTGATCCCCCCACACCCCAGATGGTCTCCTGAGCCCTCCAGGACTAAGCCCTGAGCACTGCCAGGTGTGGCCCCAAAGTACAAAATCAAAAGCAAAAGTGCCTCTGGGATTCTCCCCGTGAGCAGAAGCAGGGACCACATGGGCTGTCCACCGCGAACTCCCCAACATGCTGGCCAGGGGCAACGTGGGCATGGGGGTCTGCTGATGCTCAGAAGGGGGACCCCAGTGTTCTGTGCAGGCCTGGCTCCTTCCTGGGCATCCCCTTGAGGATCTGCTGGGGCCCATCTCAGGGCCCAGCACAGCTGAGCACCCGGCAGAAGACGGGCCCCACCTCATCACAAAGGAGACCCCCCTATGTCTGCAAAGTGAGAAAACTCTGCCCCTTCCCTCCACACGGAGCCAACCCACCTGACCCTCCCCTCTGACACTATCTCCCCATCCCTCTCCATCATCTCCCCAGGTTCATTTCTGCATGTGTGTGTGCGTGTGTGTGTGTGTTGGGGGAGTTTATTTCTGCATATGTGTGTGTGTGCGTTAGGGAAGCTTATTTCCGGGCGTGCGTGTATGGATGTGTGCGTGTGTGTTGGGGGAGTTTATTTCTGCGTGTGTATGCATGTGTGCATGTGCGTGTGTGTGTTGGGGAAGCTTATTTCCGTGTGTGTACATACATGTATGTGTGCGTGTGTGTATGTGTGTGTTGGGGGAGCTTATTTCCATATGTGTGTGTGCAGATCTGTGTGTGTTGGGGGAGTTTATTTCTGCGTGTGTGTGCATATGTGTGTGTGTGCGTTAGGGAAGCTTATTTCTGGGCGTGCGTGTATGGATGTGTGCGTGTGTGTTGGGGGAGCTTATTTCTGCGTGTGTGAGCACGTGTGCGTGTGCGTATGTGTGTTGGGGAAGCTTATTTCCTGTGTGTGTGTACATACATGTATGTGTGTGTGTGTGTGTGTGTGTATGTGTGTGTTGGGGGAGCTTATTTTCATATGTGTGTGTGCATATGTGTGTGTGTTGGGGGAGTTTATTTCTGCGTGTGTGTGCATGTGTGTGTGTGTGTGTGTTAGGGAAGCTTATTTCCGAACGCGTGTGTGTGTATGCATATGTGCGTGTGTGTTGGGGGAGCTTGTTTCCGCGTGTATGTGTGCATACGTGTGTGTGTGTGTGTGTGTGTGTGTGTGTGTGTTGGGGGAGCTTAGGGCCACACCCAGCCGTGCTCCGGCCTTACTCCAGGATCCCTCCTGGCAGGGCTCAGGGGACCATATGCGCTGCCCGGGATCAAACCCAGTCGTCAGCATGCAAAGCGAGTGTCTTACCCGCCCGCTGTCCCCTCTCTCGGTCCGTTTTCTCTCTGGCATGTCACACACGTCCTGCGCGAATGTCGCCACATCCGTTCACCTGTCAGGGCCACAAACATCCACAGTGCTCCCCGCTTCCCTCATCCCGGGGCAGGGTGGGGAAAGGGCCATTTCCAGGGCACCTCCGCGGACAGGCTCGCCTCGCTCAATGTCACCGCAGTCCTCCGAGGCAGGAGAGACCCCCATTCCACACGCCGAAACCCAGGGACCATCAGAGCAGGGACCCTGCGCGGCACCACTGAGCGACGCCTTCCCGACGGCCTTGCCAGCCAGAGCGCCGGGAGAGGCCTCTCGGGGCGTGTCTGGGGCCGAGGCCAGCCCTGCGATGAGAATCCTGCCCGTGGCGGACAGCTCCTGGCCGCGCTTCCGGGCGGCTGGTGTTCCCCACCGTGATGAATGAGCCCAGGACACGCGCGAGCTGTAATATGTCTTGATTTACTGAAGTGCCTGATAGGTCGTCTGATGAAATTTTACTTGCAAAATTAATCCAGATTGTCTTGGCTGGACGTGCCCATCACCCAGGCAGCAGCGAGGCCGCAGAGCTGTAAACAGTGGTCAGAGCCGGGACTGGGCGGCTGCTGGACACGACTCTCGGACATACAGAGCCAGGGCCTGCTAGGCCAGGCCAGGGGAGGACCAAACACATTTCAGGGGCCTCCTTCAGTCCCTGACTTCTCGGTGGCCCAGAAAACAGCCTCCAGAGCCCAGAGTGAACAGAGGAAACCACCAAATCCCGGCCTTGACGGACCCCAGCTTCCAGCAGGGGAGCCCATAGGGTCTGCTCCGTGGCGGGGGTCAGGGGGAGCTCAGCCTGGGGAGGGAGCCCCCCCCGGGAGGGGTGGCCCTGAAAAAAGACGGCCTTGCGGGAGAGTTGGGGGGGACACCATGAAGAAGCCTGCAGGCCAGGGATGGACGCAGGGCAGAAGAAGACTGTGCTGGCGACTTCTCACGGCCAGGCGCCGACAGAGTGGCCGCAGGGCTCCTCCGTCCACCTACAGCTGGTGGGCGGGGGTTCAGGACGCTGAGGAATGACACCCCCGGCACCCAGGGATGGGGTGCAGGAGAGCAGGTGCCTGAGATGCCCCCGGAGCTGAGGTGAGGGGCAGGGAGGGCTGGGTGCTCCCGGCCGCATCTCCTTGTCCACCCCGAGTGGCGGGGTCTGACTTGCATTTTAAGAGGTTTCCTCCTGCTGCTGAGGCTGTGATGAGCACAGCAGCCGGGGAGGAGCACGGGATCAAGGAGGAGGTTGGCGGGAGGCGGGGCTGGGAGGGAGTCCCCGGAGCCAGCCGGGGCTCAGGAATGTGGAAGAACTGACCAAGGAGCGAATGAATGAATGAATGAATGAATGAAAGACTCTAACCTCCCCGCAGTGCAAGGATGTGTGCGTCTGCCCAGGCCCCTCCCTCACCTCCTCTCCTTTCGTTTACACCTTCCAACGACCCCATCATTGGCTTTAATCCGACCGGGGCGCTGGCAGGGAGAAATTCATTTCCAGGAGAGTTCCGGTCTCAAGCAGTCAACGGCCAATTTAGAAATAAACTGCTGGAAACAGCCGGGGGAGCGCGGGAGCCCGTGTAAACACTGTCACGGCGAGAAATCCGAGGCAAAGCCGTTTCTGCGCCCCCAGGTCAAGGGCTCCAGTCTGGCCCACGAGAGGAGGGCGAGTCCGTGGCCACTGCGGAGGGTGC
This sequence comes from Sorex palustris, assembly GCA_028565675.1. NCBI lineage: Eukaryota > Metazoa > Chordata > Mammalia > Eulipotyphla > Soricidae > Sorex > Sorex palustris. The sequence continues at coordinate 5,348,475 of JAOXYA010000041.1, forward strand.
TGGTGGGGACCGAGGGAAGGGGACGGGGCAGCACTCCGGGCAGGCATCACTGCCACGACCCCTCATCCCTCCGCGCTGCCCTCTACCCCCAAGAAGCGCTGGGACCAGGCAGGGGGGTGGGCCGGGGGGGGTGATGATGGGGAGGCATAGCTTACAGTGAACAATAGTGCAGGGCGAGTGCCCGGAAGCAGGCCCAGGAGAAGGCCGTCCTGGTCACCCAATGCCCATGGGTGGGAGTGGTGGTGGCCAGGCCTGTGGGCCACGCCCGATTCTCCGGTCCTTCTCCTGGGCTGGCAGCGGCGAGTCCCTGCGGAGCCAGAGGCCCCTTGTGAGAGGCAAGAGCGCAGGGAGGCTGGGCTTGGTGGCTGCGTCCAGCCGAGGCCAGCCAGGAAAGGCCCAGAACCTGGGGCCATCCTGCACCCCAGCTCCACTGCAGGAGTATCGGCCAGTCCCGGGGGCCTGCAGAACAGGCAAGGGCCCAGCACTGCCCGGGCACCAGGGGCTGGGGACCGTGATGTCCTCTGGTGAGAGACGGAGGGCAGGGGCAGTGCTGACTTGGCTCGGACTGAACAGTCTCTTCTGAGCTGAGTGGCTCCCCGAGATGCCCAGGGCTGGACACTGGGCTCCGGCCTGCCGGGTGCCTGCTGCTGGGGAGAAATGGGACCTGTGATCCCTGCACCCCCCACCCCCCACCGAGCCCCACAGCGGCTGTCTGGTTTTAGGGGCCCAGACAGGGTGGCCGGCATGCCTGCGTCCCCACACCCACCCCCAGGCTCACCCCCAGCCTCTCCTTCCTCCAGAACCAGCCACCACCATGCTGAGACCACTCTCCACATGCATGAAGGTACCGGCAG
>JAOXYA010000041.1:5507059-5521911 GCA_028565675.1 Sorex palustris
TCGAAACCCAAGCACAAAAAATTGTAAATCTACAACTGTACCTCATGGTGTTTCACTAATAAAATTAAAAAAAAAACTGGTAAAAATTTTAAAGTTTGATAACATGTTCTGAAAAAATGTAAGTCTGGAAAATGCAAACTCAGGCAATAATGATGGGAAAGCAAATTGCTACTACCATTATGGTTATATATTTGTCAATATATAATAAAATTATGCTTGTACTTAGGTTACTAGTAATACTATTTTTAATAGTTTTACCTGAGAATGCTTCTTCTAAGTGCAACACACACACACACACACAAACCGCCCCCCCCCACACACACACGGCAAACTTCATTAATGAATAATCTGACATTACATTTTTGATAAAAGAGATTTCAAAATCTCAATTGAGATAACACAATGCTATGTACTGGGTAAATTTAACTAACATGACTCTATTAAATAATGTGATTAACATCGATAGTAATGTCACAGGCTGTTGTCATGTGAATTCTGTTCTGATACACAGAGGACACGGCACCACTTCAGTTATATATCATAACACACACGCACACAGAGTTATTGGACTCTAATGTGGAAACATCAGAATAATCACCCTTTCCCCAAAATGATGTGTTCGTGGTTACCATTGATTGTAATGTGTGAACTTTCTGGGAAATAATGTGGAGAGAAAAACATTCTTTATAAAGCTGAGTGTAGAGAAATATAAGTGAGATGTTGATGGATAGAGTCCTTTAATTTACACTTAATTTAGCACTAATTGGTTGTTGCAATTACTAGTTAGTATTTTAAATTATATTTTAGTAGGAAATACACCATTATTTCTATGCTTTAATTTCTTCCCCCATTTCAGATATGAGACTTTAATCTTACTTCTGTACACATTTGTGGATTTAAAATACTTTAAGTACACGTGTAATATTTGGATTTTAAGTTATATGCAAGGGGAACAAAGGAGAATTTTATTCTTAATGCTAGAAATCCATTTTATCTTTAGTCTCAGAAATGAATTACATTAATTTCATAGGTTAGGATTGGTTAGCATTTTTATGTAAGCATGGTGCAACTAGGTATGCAAATGTAGATACTTAGTTTTGTACAGTTTTTAAAGCTAGAATAATGATAATATTTTCTGAATCAAAAAGGAAAAAGGGAAACATTCTCACAGAAACTGTGGACTTGACTCCGTACAATCAACACTCTAACTCCATTCAAATTAACCGCATTGATCTCCCTGAATTTCTTGCCCCATTACTCATTCTCTTCCTAGTTCTTTATCAAAAGATACAACAATGCCTCTGGGAATAAAACTGTGTCTTTGTTGTGAGGCTGGTTCAGTACCAAGCTTAAAAGTAATTGTAGGTTTAGAATTTCTTCAGTTATCTAATGTGTGCTCTGAGAGAAGACAGCAAAGGTGTAAGGTGAGAGTGAGTGCATGATGGAAAGGAATGGGTCTTGCTAGAAGAAAGAATGCATTTCCAGTAGTTTACAGTGAGCAGAGGACCACCTCCGCTAGTGATGGTTTGTACCTTGGTGTGGGTCTATAGGTTCATGCTCAAGATCAAGCAGGGACACATCCAGCAATGTTTGAGGAGCGTGTGTGACAGAGGGAGAGAGGAGTCCTATGGTGCTGAAGATACAGCTAACCTGGTAATAGGATTACAAGGTAATAGGATACCACTGTTCAAAAGGGATACGTTTGAGCAGGGGAGATAGTACAGCAGGTTGGGCTTTGGGCTTACACGCAGCTGGTCCAGGTTCAACTTCCCACAAGGTATCCCTGAGTGCAGAGCCAGGAGTTAAGCCTTGAGCATCATCAGATGTGCCTTGTCTCTACAACAGCCCCTCCCGAAAAAAAAATGAGGTTAGAAAGATGATGGTCTTATCTCTGGTTCAATAAATGCTTTTTTTCTTTAATGTCTTACTTGATACTGTGCCTAATCTTATGCATGATTTTCTCTCTCTCTCTCTCTCTCTCTCTCTCTCTCTCTCTCTCTCTGGGCAGAGGATGGCGGGGTTGTGTGCATGTGTGTGTGACCTCCCTTCTCAACCTCACTCCTGGTATTCTCAGGATGCCTAGAGGATTGAACCTCAAGGATTGAACCTGGGGATCCTGTATGCAAATGTTTCATTTCAGCCCTTTAGTTTATCTCTCTTGCTCTGTGTCTGTTTCATTTTTATTTTGATTGTAAGAACTAATTTCCATAACCTCCCATGATCCATGAATGGATTTTTCTCTGGGCTGGAGCGATAGCACAGTGGATAGGGCAGTTGACTTGCACCAGGCCCATGCAGCCGACCCAGGTTTGATTCCTCCACCCCTCTCGGAGTACCTGGAAAGCTACTGAGAGTATCTCGCCCGCACAACAAAGCCTGGCAAGCTACCTGTGACATATTCGATATGCCAAATTCAGTAACAAGTCTCACAATAGAGACTTACTGGGCCCACTCGAGCAAATCAATGAACAATGGGAGGACAGTGCTACAGTGCTATATACTATCTTTGATCCAATAAAAATAGAACCTCAATTTTATCAAGATGGAATTTTTTTATTCCTTTGACCTTTCAGTGAATGCTGTATTCTATAAATGAATTCATCCTCTGGGTTTTGCTCCTCTTACCTAATACTGGGTCTTGCAAATGTCACCAATACCTCTGTTGTTTAGTTTAATTTTGTTGCTAGGCACCCAGTGGCAATACTCTTACCAAAACCAAACTGTTCCTAACTGGGGCTTTTACTTTGTGACTTTGTGTTTTGCCCTAACCATTCTAAACACAGAGCTATCTTTGAACAATTGAATTTACTTTCATTCTCTTCTACTTCCACTTCCCTTGAAAATGCATGCTTTATAATCAGTGCGATTGTCAGGGGGTCTCAACGGTGTCACGGGGTTACAAAACTTTTACCAATGGCTGAAGTTAATGCAGTAAAATACGTTTATTGAGAAAACTGTCACTGCTAGAAGATAGTCTGAGATTAAGGAGAATAATCTCTATCAGAAATAGTAGTTCCGGCCCTTATGTGGCCTTAGAGCAGAGGCCCTTCTTGCAGTCAGTATTGTTTTGAAGCAAAGATGTAACAATTTTGCAAGAATGTCTTCCTGATATAGTTTTCCACTGGTGGTTATGTTTCCTTATGTCCCCAAAGATGGTGGTTTTCTTCTAGAAGAGGACAAAGTTGTTTTTCATTAGAGAGATGGTTTTCACTACAGAGGATGTTTTACATGGATAGCAAGAGTCCTGGTCATCAGGCCTATATGTGTTTGTTCTCAAAATGTGATAATGGGAATTATAAAATTTCTCCTTCTGAGACATGAGAGTGACTGTTTTGAACTGGGGTTGGTGGTTTGTCTTCTAAAACTGCTTCAATTTGACTTTAATCTGTCCCTACCTATGCCATTGCCATGTTGTATTAGGAAGATAATGATGAGAAAACAGGTTTATGGGTCAAAATTATTGGTTGGCTCTAGAGCTGGAGCGATAGCACAGCGGGTAGGGCATTTGCCCTGCACACAGCTGACCAGGGTTCGATTCCCAGCATCCCATACGGTCCCCTGAGCACCACCAGGAGTAATTCCTGAGTGCAGAGCCAGGAGTAACTCCTGTGCATTGCCGGGTGTGACCCAAAAAGCAAAAATTAAAAAAAAAAAAAGGAATGGACACCAGGAGACCAGCGAGGGACGGCAGGGCAGGACCCGCCCAGCACCTGCCTCCCAAACGTCCAGGCTGAAGTGCCTCTCCCAGAGAAGGGACGGACTGAGAAGGTCCAGGGTGGCACCAGACACAGCGGCAGGTGCAGTACTAGAGCCCACAGGCCCTCCCCTCCCCCAGAGCATTCTCCCTCCTCCCTCCCAGAGGCCAGGGAGCACTCTCTCCCTCCTCCCTCCCAGGGATCAGGGAGCACTCTCGCGTGAGGGCTCAGGGATACTTGGCCCACATGGCCAGTGACACATCTCGGTCTCGTCCCTTGAATGTTGTCGATACCGATCAACCTAATGACGGAATGTGTTTGGGGCTCTCACACCCACTCTGTCACTTAATCACAGACAGGGAGGGGCCGTGTGTGCAGAAGGGCTCCCTCACTCAGGAAGGGCTGTCACCACACTCGAAGGGACACTCTCAGAGCCTCCCACCCCATCACATCACCCCAGAAGGAGGGCCCAGGACCAGGGCGGCCTCTCCCGTGGCCGTGACTCAGTCCTGCTTGGGCTGTGAGGATCATTGGCCTCCCTGTGCCTCTTCTGTGTTGTCCTCAGAGGCCCGAAGCTGCCCCCCAAGTCCTCTGGCTCCCTAGAAGGCTTTTCGGGGCCGGAGCCATAGCACAGTGGGTGTCGCCTTGCACACTGCCAACCCGGGTCCTACCCCGCCTTCCCCTGAACCCACCAGAGTGATTCTTGAGTACAGAGCCAGCAGTAACCCCTGGACACTGCTAGGTGTGCCCACCCCCAAATCAAAGAAGGCTCTGTGCCACGTGTCCCCAAGCAGCCCAGTATCTGGGTGGTCCTTCGGGGGGATGCCCAACTGCTCACCATCACCCTCCTCCCCTCCTTTCCCTGGGCTCCACTCAGTCCCCTGTCTCGGAGCTGGCCAGGGTACAGATGTTGCTCATAGTGCCTTGGTGAAGGGGGGATCCACGGCCGATTCTCTGGCTCCCCAGCAGGACGAGGCTGGCCAAGTCCTTCTCTTCCCCACACCAAGCCTGGCTTGGCCTCAGGCCGCAGCTCTGCACCTGGGAACAGGGGTCTGGCTCCCCCAGCCCCTGCCTGACCCATTTCCGGAGCATTGACATCTTCCCAGTCCTCATCCCTGGTTCCCCTGCCAGGCTCTCCAGGGCTGCCCTAGCCAGACGGTGTCAGGCCCCAGCTGGACCCCTCCCCTGGCTGGGAATCATGGGGGAGTCCCCAACAGTTTCCTCTGTAAAAGGGGACGACGCCACATCCTGGCCCCAAGCACTGAGTCTTAGAGTGTAACCAGAATCTGAGGTCAGACCCGGGGCGGGGGTCTGCGTGGTGGGTGGGGGTTGTCTGTGGACCCCTCCCCCAGAGTAGGGGTCAGAGGGGACAGTGTAGAGAGGGAAACCAGGCCGAAAGTAAGGGGGACAGGCAGGGGACAAGAGCTGCCCCCCAGCCCCAGAAAACCCATGTTTAAGTTCGGGATGTGGAAAAACTGAGGGGAGGGCCTTGGGAAAGGCCACACGGGCTCGCGCTGTTGTGCTGCTGTGTTTGGGGGACTCCCCTGGCAGCAGCCCTCTCCCCCGGGTGTGATCCCAAGAAACAGACACATAAAAATGACAAAAACAGGGGCTGGAGCGATAGCACAGCAGGGAGGGCGTTTGCCTTGCACGTGGCTGACCCGGGTTCGGTTCCCAGCATCCCATATGGTCCCCCGAGCACCACCAGGAGTGATTCCTGAGTTCAGAGCCAGGAGTAACCCCTGTGCATCGCCAGGTGCGACCCAAAAAGCAAAAAAAAAAAAAAAAGAAAAAAGAAAGACAAAAACAGTACGAGGAGGAGCAGAAGGAAGTGCCAGTGGAGAAGGGCCAGTCCTGGGTGAGATCTGGTCAGCGACAATGAGAAGAGGCGGCAAAGTGCCACATTCAGGGAGACAAGGGGCACACTGCAGCCCCCAGAGCATCTGCCAGGTCGGGGAGGCCCCTTCTTATCAGCCAATCCACCAGGAGCAAAAGACAGGATGCCGGTGTGGTAGGGGGAGGTGGAAGGAGGACTGGGAGTCCCCAAACCCAGGACTATTGGACCCCAGCGCTGGCCCCAGGCAGGGACTCCCCAAGACTGCCTGTTGGGGCTGTCCTGAAGACAGTTTGTCCTCCCTGAGGCAGGGGAAGGGTCACTGCCAGGTCTACACCCGCAGGCCGGCTGTGTGGACCCTCCTTCCCCACCCATGCCCCGGGGGGTTCTCCCACCACAGGGTGCTTTCAGGGAGCTGGGGTTTTCTAGGTCACCTGGGTTTATAGAGCCTTTAAACCCCAGATACAAACCACCCCTTAATTCCTGCTCTGTTGGGAAGGAGAATCTGGCCTTTTAAATCCAAAGGAAGCCATTAAAGCAAGGTGCAAAGCATCGTGACTCATAATAAGCTTTCCTCGGTGAAAAATGAGTCAGAACGGCTTTCCAGGAAGTTTGGTTGCCTTAATTAGCCATCATCTTTTTTTCCTGCCCTTAAAAAACACACAGCAATTTGAGGATTCCCAAAGAACTGCTGGGTGCTCCCCAGTTCCCCTTCCGCGTGGAAGGGCTGGGGCTGGGGAGTCCCAGAGGACAGAGCCAGCACCCCCCAACCACCCTTTGCCTGGAGAGTGCAAGGACCAAAGCCCAGTTCTCTGCTGCCCCTCTGGCCTGGCGCCAGAATGGAAGCTGCCCCCTCACCAGCTACCTGCGGCTCTCGGCACACATTCGGTACCCACAGAATCACAGCATCTTCTCCAGGTGGTTTGGTTTGGGGACCACGCCCAGTGGTGCTCAAGGACTTACTCCTGGCTCTGTGCTCCAGGATCACTCCTGGTGGTACTCAGGGGATCACGTGGAATGCCGGGGATTGGACTGAGTGGGCCACGTTACAGTCCTACCAACTGTACTATCTCTCTGGCCCCCTGGAGCATCTTCTGATGTCAGTAGAGGGGTCCCTGGCTCCAGCCTCAGCTAAACCTCGCCCAGCTGTGAAGGCAGACAGACAGGCAAGACATCCCGGCAGAGAAGGGGGGCACAAGGGCCGGAGAGACGTGCAGGATTTTTGGGGTCGCCTTGCAGGCAACTGACCCAGACTCCATCTCTGGCACCGCCAGAAGCAACCCCCGAGCACAGAGCCGGGACGTGCCCCAAAACAACAGCAACAAAAAACAAACAGAAAGAGGCAAAGAGAAATGGCTTTTCTGATCCTGCAGCCTGCAGTCAGCGGAGCCCCAATTTTCATGGGTGCCCACTCATTTGGGGTCCTAATTCCTCTGCTTCTCGGGAGGCTGGGCTCGGCCAGCTCCAGGGACGCAGACACAGGGAGACCCCCGGGTCCCCACCTCTGTCTGGAGCTGCTATCCGTCCACCTCGTCTGCACAGAGCGGGAAGCCAGACTGTCCCTGACCTCCAACCCCCCACCCAAACTGCCTCCACCCAGTGCTGTAGCCCCGGTCCCTAGCACTGCCCTGGCACTGCCCCCAGCACTGTCCCCAGACTGACCACCTCGAATTCAATCTCATCTACGCAGAGGTCTCTCCTCTGAAGCCAAGTCACCCCGTCACCGGGCACTAGCACCAAACCAGCAGGCCAGCCCTGCGGGGCCAAGCATTATTAGGGCCGAGCACCACTTGGGGGCAACCCCCCAAAACATTCTCAGCTAAGAAATCAATTTGTGGGGGGCTGGAGCGATAGTACAGCGGGCAGGGTGTTTGCCTTGCACATGGCCGACCCGGGTTCGATTCCTTCTTCCCTCTCAGAGAGCCCGGCAAGCTACTGAGAGTATCCCACCCACATGGCAGAGCCTGGCAAGCTCCCCATGGCATATTTGATATGCCAAACACAGTAACAACAAATCTCACAATGGAGACATTACTGGTGCCCGCTTGAGCAAATTGATGAACAACGAGAGGACAGTGCTACAGTCCTCTGTAGCACTGTAAATAGCTGTAAAAATACAGCTATTTTTTTTTATTTGGAGGCCACACCTGGCAATGCTCGGGGGTTACTCCTGCCTCTGCACTCAGGAATCACTCGTGGTGGTACTCAGGAAACCATATGGATTATGCCAGGATTGAACCTGGGTCAGCCGTATGCAAGGCAAACGCCCTCCAGGCTGAACTAGCACTCTGGCGCCAAGCAAGGAAATATTAATTCAATATGTAACTGGGGGCAAGAAACTTCTGCGTCACCCCTTTGCCGACTGCCCTCCCCGCAAACCCCAACCCTCTCTTCCCGGAGCCGAGACCCGGAGCAGGAGGCCTGGGGGAGAGGTCTCAGCTCTGGGGCGGCCCATGCTCCTCTTTGTGCTGCCTCTGTCGCTAATGATCCAGATGAAAGGCTAATTGAGGTCTCGTTGGGATGCTATTAAAGTTATTTGGTGGTGTTACAATTTACACTCATCCTTCCTTAAGTTCTTTTTAATTATATGGAGCTTTCAAAGCCAGGCTTGGATGAGGGGGTTAAAAGTTAGACGGCTATGAAACTTTCTTCTCCACTCTGTTGCTGGCCTCTGTCTGGGCACTACAAAGCCACGCCATGACACCAAGCCTCCTGTCTTCTTCCCACCCACACGCACCTCCACCTGTCCACAGGCCTCCCAGGGCCAGAGGCCCTAACCTCGTGCCCCTTGAGGTCAGGTGTCCCTGCTGCTGCTGCGGGGGCCAGCGTGGCAGCAGCTGAGGACAGACCCGGCCCCTCTGAGCTGGCCCAGCACATCAAGAAGGGAATCTCATTTCTAACTTTTTAGATTTTTTTTTTTTTTGCATTTTGGGTCACACTCGGCAATGCACAGGGTTACTCCTGGGTATGCACTCGGGAATTACTCCTGGCGGTGCTCAGGGTCGGCCGCATGCAAGGCAAACGCCCTACCTGCTGTACTATCACTCTAGCCCCTAACTTTTATTTTATTTTATTTTATTTTTGATTTATTTGGGGGAGCCACACCTGGTGATGCACAGGGGTCACTCCTGACTCTGCACTCAGGAATCACTCCTGGTGGTGCTCAGGGGACCATATCGGATGCTGGGAACCAAACCCGGGTCGGCCGTGTGCAAGGCAAATGCCCTACCCACTGTGCTATTGCTCCAGCCCCAGCCCCTAACTTTTTAGATTTATTTTATAATAATAACAATAATTATTATTATTATTAAAGCTCTGGCCCCTTTTTCTAGGCTCTCCCTGGAGATTTTGTTGCAAGCATCTGTGTCATCCCTTCCCTGATGCTCCGGGCACTTTTTTATTTGCTGAGACCCAGTTGTAGGGTCCAAGTGACTGAAAGACCACAGTGCTGGCCACTTTCCAGAAACTTCTCCCGGTCCTCTGCCACCCCCCCCTTCCCGGCACGGCAGCCTCTTACCTGTCTCCACCTGGCTAAGCACACAGCCCCGAGCGTCAGTGGAATCGGCCACATCCCCGCTCATCTTGATAGCTGCAGGGAAAACACCACTGATTTTAATAACAGGTCACAGTTTCTCTTGCTATGACATAGGTGGCTTGAAAGAAACAGCAAAGAGGAATGTAATTACACCAACCATCAGACTTTCAAATTCCTGATTCCCGCACATAAAACCGTTAGAATATTCATAAGCAGGGGGGCACAGCCCCTCTCCTCCCCTGCTTGTCCCCTTCCCGCCCCAGCCCCCCCTCCTCCCCTCTCTCCTTCCTGGCTCCGGGACTTCTCGCCTTTTGCATCATTCATTCCCACATCCTTCAATCACAGGTTGCTCTATATGGATTTAACAAGGGGCGTGTGGGGGGTGGGGGAGGGCAGTTAGAACACTCCCCATTCTCAAGCCGTATTTCCTGGGGGTCTGAAGAAGGTGTTTAATATTTTTAAGCAGCCTAAGATTCATCTGCCACCACCACCCCCCCCTCCAGCTCACCCCTCCCAACACAACCCTGATTTGGGAGAAAGGGATTGTCCAAAAGCCAAGCCCTTCTCAGCATCCCCTTCTCACCTTCTTCCCCAGCTCCTGCCTGGGGTTTCCAGCCTGGTGCTCGGGGTTCAGCATCAGACTGGGGGACGGACCCACCCCCAGGTCTGGGTGACCCCTGCCGAGACCTGTCCTGGGTGGGTGAGCACTTCTGTCTCTCTCTCTCTCTCTCTCTCTCTCTCTTCTTCCAAGGGCTCAGAGAGGAAGGGGTTGACCAGGGGGCCAGAGCCCGGCAGAGGGAGGACACCTACGCCAGGGCAGCCTGGGCCTCGCCACCCCGCCTCATGTCAGTAAATTAAACATTTACCCACGAAAGAGAGTTGTCACCACTCCGACGACCCCCACCCCAATTTCTCTCCGGGGGTCAGCACATGGGAGGCGGGAGGCAACTTAGAACTAACTCTCTCTCCCGGGGCTTCTCTCCTTATTAAGCCACTCAGAGACCAGCCGTTAAAGACAGAAGAATATTTTATTCAAATCGCGGTGACCCCCCCAACCCCCATCACCCCCACCCTCTTCTCTGGGGCAGCTCCTTAACTCTTTCAAACCAGATAAAGTCTGGGGGGGCTCATTTGCATAGGGGCTCCGCAGCCAATCGCAGGCCGGCAGGCAGCGCTCATTTGCATCAGGTAATCAGGCAGTTGGCGGGGGCCAGGTCTGCGGAGGATCAGCCCGGGCCGGGCTGGACCCTCCGCCCAGGAAAAGCAGCAGCAAGACGGACTTTATTATTGTTTCTTAAAGACCAGTGACTCTGGCAGACGCTTACACGTGGGGGAGGGCGGGACAGACCCCCGCGGCGGATCCAGCGGGTCTTTCCAGGACACCCAGAAGCAGAGCCGGGCCAGCCAGCTCAGGTGCAGGAGGACTTTTGAGACCTGCCCGGAGGGGAAAAGGCTCCTGGGGACATACCTGCAGCTTCCTGCAGCGCCCCGGCGCTCCACAGCCATCCTGGGGGCGTCCTCAGGGCATCAGACCTTATCTCGGGGAGCCCCCGGCACCGCACCCCGGTCGCCCCCGCCCACTGAACCGTACTTCGGAAGGTGATTCTCGAGCACAGCCCAAGTCCTCCCTGCAGCAGTTGGAAACTTTCTGTAACTGGCGATGCGTGGCTATGCAGAACATGGGGTACACTGCCGGCTCCTCCAATGGAGACAGGCCTCGGCTCAGTCCCACCCACGAGGTCACACTTCCCCATAGGGAGTCTTCAACCGTGCTGAGCCGGTCAGAGCTTCCGGGAAGGTTCCGGCGACCACAGCCTGGCCCCCCTCCACGGGGTTCTAAAGGGTGTGCCGGAACTCAGAACCTGGTGGGTGGGTGGCAGATTCCATGCGGGACCCCAGGGCATCTCTGAAACACAGTGACCTCAGCAGCAGGGGAGAGAGGGAGGGAAGAAGGAAGGACTTTCTCACTGCAGCGGCCTGGAAGGCAGAGGCTGGAATTTGCTCAGGACTCAGACCCCCCTTCCGTTCCTGGGCCAGTGCAAGGGATCAAGGGAATACTGAGTGAAAACAGCAGGAAAACAGGATGGTCCCCTGGTCTCAGCCCTGGGGTGGCATTCGATAGCTGGTCTGGATAAAGAGACCAAGCAAGATACAACTGATTTCCAGGTCCCCACAGACAACATGGGTGCCCTGGGTCCCCGCTCCAGGGACATTGTTCTCTGCCTGGGATGTAGCAGCAACCTCCAAATTCTGCCCTTGTAGGGAGATGCGAGAACTGGTGGGACTCGGCCAGATTCTCTAAGTCACCTTATTTCCAAGGCCTGACATTTAAAAAGGGCTCTTTTATTTATTTATTTTTTTATTGGTTTGGCGTCTACAGCTGGCACCAAATACCAGGATCACTCCCAACAGTGCTCAGAGAATCATGTGATGCTGGGGTTTGAATCTGGTATCCCTGCATGCACTCCGACCCTGTCTTGGGTTGGGTGGGCATTTGGAACCACGCTCAGCAGTGCTCAGGGCTCACTGCTGGCAGTACTCTAGAGACCACAGAGTATCAGACCGTGTATCAAAACAGAGTTGAGGGGCTGGAGTGATAGCACAGCGGGTAGGGCGTTTGCCTTGTACGCGGCTGACCTGGGTTCGATTCCCAGCATCCCATAAGTTCTCCTTAGGACCGCCAGGAGTAATTCCTGAGTGCAGAGCCAAGAGTAACCCCTGAGCATCGCCAGATGTGACCCAAAACGAAAAAAAAAAAGCAGTTGAGTGCACACAAGGCAAGTGCCTTAACCCTGGAAGGGTAACTCTTTAGCTAGAGACTCATTTTGTTTTGTTTTGTTTTGTTTTGTTTTGTGTGTGTGTGTGTGTTTGGGGGGGTATTGTTTTTTGAGCTACACCTGACAGAGCTTACTCCTGGTGGGTCTGAGGGGACCACATGTGGTCCCAGGAAGTGAACCTAAGTTGGCTGCATGCAAGGGCAAGGCCTTATGCCCGTATAATGTCTTCAGCCCCTAAACATTACTTTTATTAGGGAAGGGGGTGGGATACAGTCTGCAGTGCTCAGGGGTTACTCCCTGTACTGCCAGGGATGCAACCAGCATTCCTGTGTGGAAAAGCACACAGCCCTCCCCTTCATCCCCTAAATCATAATCTGGGGCCTAAAACCCAAACTCCTCTGACCCCACTCCCCAAAACCCTTCAACCATGCCCAGAAGTAGGTGGGCCTGGCCCTGTGGACATAACTCAGTCAGGACATCGCCCTGTGCCTGGACACCCCTCACTGTACACTGTCTCTCTGGGCATGATATGGCAGCACAGAGACAGGGGACAGGGCAACAGTCGCCAAGGTGCCCCCTGCCCCCTCAGCCACCTACTAAGCACGATCCAAGGCTAGGGCCCGCTGGTAGGGCCCCGCTCCTGGGGCTCAGGCGAAAACTGGGCCAGCACCGAAACTCCCAACATGGGCGCCCTTTGCCTGTCAGACGGCACCTGCGGGCTGAGGGAGGGAGGCCGGGCGGGGCGGCTGAGCAGTTCTTATCTCAGGGCTGATACGGCTTCCTGCCATCCTCCCTTCCCGGGAGGGAGACAAGACCGAAAGCTGGGGCCCGCCCTGCCCCCCCATCACATTGGGAAGCAGGAAAACAGGGTGGTCCCCTGTTCTGAGCCCTTGGGTGGCATCTGAGGCCCAGGATGTGTGGTGCCCACCGGGGAGGTGTCCCAGGCAGCACCCCTCCACCCCGCAGGACTCAGAGTCCCCTTTGCCCACAGCCCTTGGGGGTCCAAGCTGTGTTTGCAGAAGTCATCCTTTCTCTTGGGATGGAGGGACGTGTGTATGGTCTCCCTCAATTCCCCCCATGGGGACCTTTGTTTGGGAGAACTTCAGGGACCCTGGTACCCCACTTCTAAACTGTCTCTCCTTCATGCTCACCCGAGGAGCTCCTGAGTCTGGGAGATGGGGGCCCCCACTCTCTGGGGTCTCATGGGGAGCTGTTTCCAAGCTGGGGTCACCTGGGGCAGCCGCAGGCCCCCTGCCGTCCTCCCACTGTCTCCCTCCCTCCCTCCCTTCTGTGGGTCCTTCTGTCTGTTTCCACCAGGACGGGGTAGCCCCGGAGTTCGGTGACCCCATGTCCCATGTGAGGGGCGTTCTATAAAGTACAAAGAACTGAGGGCCACCCTGACTCATGGCCTGCACCCCAGTTATCGGAGCAAGAAGAGGGGTTGACCATGTCGGGAGCTGAACAGGGCGGGCGCAAGCAACTGTTCCTGTAAGTTTGCAAGAGGGACCCCAAAGGCCAAGGGGTAACCGGAAAATTTCTGCATGACAAGAGTCAGTAGGAGGCACCGAGAGTGCAGGAGTGACCGAGGTTTGACCCCCAGTACCCAACTCTGAGCCCCACCAGGCATGACCCCTGAGCACAAGAGCAGGAGTGAGCCCTGAGAACCAACAGTCTGGCCAAAAACTAAAGAGCCATCAGGATACGGGGCGCTGAGGGATCCCCATAGAGGGGCCCCCTCACAGACCCCCCCACAGCAGACCCCACAACGGTCCGAGATAACCAGCCACGCAGAGGCTGCCCGGTCAGAGACGCTGCTGGGAGTTCTGAGGCAGCCCTGAGGAGGTGCTGAAGGGTACCCACGCTCCTCAGAGAAGGAGGCGCGGGACCAGCCTGAGCCCTGACACTGTCAGGGTCGAGGAGGGACCCACAGCTGGGGTGAACGCCATCTCCCCTAGCTAGAGGTGGGGTGCCCTGGACAATCTCCCCTCAGCCTGACCCTCTTTGCCTCAGGCGGCCTCCCTGCTGGATCCCAGCCTGCCCCCCCCCCCACTTCCCTCGGAGCTGAAGCCTCCCAGACAATGCGGTGGAAAACCCCCAGGAAGTCTCTGATCTTGGTCCTAAAGAACTGGGGGGCCCTCCTGAAGTCTCCATCCTAAGTGAGGTGGGGCTTGGCGAGGGACAGCAGCTCCGCCCTGGGGGCTCCGACAACCCCCCTGGACCCGCGGGGTCTGGCAGCCATCTCCCACCCAACTGGAAGATTCCTTCCCGCCACTTCTCTGTCCACCTGCCATTCTCTGTGTGGTCAGGGTGGGCAGGACCCCACCCTGCTCTGTTTCAGGGGACACCAGGAGGTCTGCTGGCTTCTGACCGCCTCCCCCAAAGTCACAGCCGACCGCGGGGGGCTGTCCTTTTGCGGGAGGTAGTCACTGGGTTGACAATGGACAGTCAGACCCTGGGGACATCGCCTCCACCCTGACACCCTCCCTACAGGCCCTCCGAGCCCAGTCCTGTGCCGGGTCCACCCCCGCCTGAGAGGGGCACAGCGGGTTGCCTGCCTGCCCCCCTTGGCCCCGCACACGGGCCCCGGACGCGCGGCGGGGGCGTGGGGGAACCAGAGTCTGTCACCCCGGGGACCCCCGCACCCACCCCGCCCAGCATCCACCCAGCCCAGATGGGGCTCACCTGGGCCAGGGGCTAATCGGGGCCAGCCTCGCACCTGTCCACAGCCCCGCCCAGTCCCTTCGGCCGCGGGTGCCCCGCGCCCCCACGCCCCCCACCATCTTCCCGGTGTCCCGGCTGCCTCGCCCGCGCCCACGCGGGGACTCCCCGCAGGAACATGCGGGCACACGCCTCCCCGCGCCCGCTCCACGCCCTGCGCGTGAGCGGCCGGTGCGCGCCCCGCCAGCGTCGGGGGCAGGACCCCCGCGCCCCCCCCCCAGGAGCTACTCGTGTAATAAATAAGGTCTCTGACAACTGAAAATTCCTGTCTCTAAGACTGCAGGGCTATAAAG
>JAOXYA010000041.1:5531152-5542615 GCA_028565675.1 Sorex palustris
GCGGGACGTGGGGCGGGGCGGGGCCGGGCCGGGACGGGCCGAGAGCGGGGCGGGGTTGAGAGCGAGACGGGACCGAAGACGGGGCGGGCCGAGACGAGGCGGGGCGGGGCCGAGCCGGAGTGGGCGGAGAATAAGGCGGGGCAAGGCCTAGAACGGGGCGGGGCAAGGCCGAGAATGGGGCGGGGTCCAGGGTGAGGCGGGGCCGAGAACGGTGGTCCGGGTCGGGGGCGCCAGCACTGTGTGCTGCGGCCCTGCCGGGCACCTGGGGCCAAGTCCTGCGCAGGGAAGAGAGGGATCTGACTCCCCAGGTGTGTCTGACCTCCAGGCCGGGCTGCCTCCCCAGGCTTGAAAACATCCGTGTGGGCCAGAGGCATCAGGTTGGACCCAGGCACGGCGGGTGTGACCCCACACGGGCAGAAACATCAGAGTGGCCAGGCCGGGAGTGGGGCAAGACACCCCGGGGAAGCCAGGAGGGGTGCTGGGTGTCCAGCACCCAGGACCCACGGGTGTGCCAGGAGTGGGGACAGCACTGGCCAGGCCCCGGGAGGGGACGGGGCCTCTGACATGGGCTGGGGAGCACGTAGCAGGCGTGACCACCGCAGAACCCGGCTCCCTAGAGGCAGCAGGCAGGTCTCTAGGGCTGGTGCTGGGAGGGAACAATCCCATGTCCTTTCTGGCCCCCAGGGCCAACCTGAGACTGCTCAGGCAGGAGGGAGGGGATGGGGGGGCAGGGGACAATTGGGGGGTAGTGGGAGGGCAGTGGAAGGACAGCCTGGGCGAGGGCAGAGGCAGGTGGTTGGTGTGCGGGTGCAGTGCCATTGGAGCCTCATGGTGTGCCCCGGGGGCAGGGCAAGATGCCTGGAAACCCCTCCCAGGAGCCAGGCAGACTCAGGCCTGAGTGACCCCACCCTGAGGGACCCTTCACCATGACGATCCCATGGGTACCCCCTCCTCCAGGAAGCCTTCCCTAACCAGCCCCGGGCCAGGAGGCCCCAGCAGCGGCGGTGGCGGTAGCCCCCCGCTGACCTTGCTGCAGCCAGAACCGCATGTCCTCCTGGCGGGTGTAGACGGCATCGGCGGCCTCAGCACACACATTGCGGAGGTGGGGGCTCAGCAGGGCCCCCCGGCTGAAGTTGACAGCAACGTCCATGTGTAGGTGCTCAGGGGCCCGCACCTCCTCGGCCTGCCGCACAGCCCGAGGGTTTCTCTGTGGGGGGAGAGAGATGGTCACTAGGAGATGGTCACTAGGTCAGCAGCACAGGGCTCCTGGGGGGGGCCTTCTGTCCTGAAAGCAGAACCTGGGGCCCAGGCAGGGCGGCTGACCGGGGTGAAGAAGTGAAGCAGGTGCCCAGAGCAGGTGAAGGGAAGTCACGAGGCCGGGACACCCCTGCCCCTACAGGGACACGAGCAGCCTGCAGCAAACTGTCCCTGTGTGTTCTCCTCTCTCTGTGTGTCTCTCTCTCCCCCCAATGTCACCCCCCACCCCGGTCGTAGGGTTTGGGGCCACACCCAGCAGTGCTCAGGGCTCAATCCTGGTGGTGCCCAGGGGACCCGATGGGGTTCCGGGGACTGAAACAGGCCGGCCGCCAACGCCCTCCCCATTGCCCTCTTTTAACAGGGGCCCCCAGGACCTGCCGTGGTACTGGGCTAGGCCTCCCCTGGGGTCCCCGCTCAGTGCTGGGGTGCTGCCTGGGGTCATGCGGTCACCCTGGCAGTGCTTAGGGGCTGGGGAGGGGGCAGGTGCGGGAAGAGGAGCCCTCCACACAGGAGGTATCCCCCAGCGCTGGGCTGGAGTTGCTGCTGGCAGGACCAGGACCGAACCCCCATGAATTCCCTGCACAGGCTTGGCCCTCGGACCCCTTGCACAGGGATCACTCCTGGCTCTGCACTCAGGAATTATCCCTGGCAGTGCTCAGGGGACCTTATGAGATGCTGGGAATCGAACCCGGGTAGGCAAACGCCCTACCCACTGTGCTCTCGCTCCAGCCCCTCGGACCCCATTTCTTAAGGGGCTCTGAAGACAGATGAGGGCCCCGCACGAGACACACTGATGACGGGTCTACAGGCAGAGCCGACCTCTGATCTCTGGCTGCCTTGAGGAGGGGTTAGCTGGAAGGGGGGTACAGGGAGCTTTGGCCTGGGGAGAAAGTGGGGGGATTCAGGACTACAGGGAGCCTGGGGTCAGAGATGAGGGCTAAGGAGACAGGGGCTGCGGGAGATGGGGGACAGCAGGACAAGGCTGGGGGACACATGGCGGGGCCAGGCAAGGGCAGGGGGAGCGGGCCGGGGACACACCTGCCGGAGCTTGGCCATGGCATCGCTGGGGATGATCTCGTTGCGGTGCAGCCGGGTGACAAAGCACAGGGCCTGGAACTGGTTCTGCCCCTTCTCCAGCTCCCCCAGGATCAGGGCCCGGAAGATCTTCACCTCCTGTGAGAGAGGGGGAGGTTGAGGAGCCGGGGGGGTGTTGGGGGGGAATGCTCTGGTCCCACCCTGGCAGAGCTGGGGAGTTCTCTTTTTGTAAGGGCGCATTTGGGTCACACGCATTGGTGCTCAGGGGTTACTCCTGGCTCAGTGCTCACTCCTGGCAGAGCTCGGGGGGACCTTATGGAGTGCCCGGCACCAAGCCTGAGTCAACTCCATGCAAGACAAGCTCCTGGGCCTGTCCTATCACTCTGGCCCCACATCATCTGCCCACTGACCCTATGAGGGTCCTCCCCCAGGACACAGTGCAGTGAGCAGGGGACAGCGGCGACCCCTCCCCAGGTCTCTCCCAGTCACCTAAGTCAGGCCCAGTATCTGGGGGGAATGGGTTACTGCAGAGGGACCAGGAGGAGAGGGGTCAGGGAACGGGGTGTCCTCCCCCAGTTAGGCGCTTGGAAGCTTTAAGCCGGGGTCCCCTGGCCACCGGGTCAGCTCTCCCTTGGGCCCCCATGGCCTTACCCCACTTCTGGGCTCAGCCTTGCCCAGGTTCCCTACCGAGGGCCCAGACCCCAGAGGGGCCGCTGCTCCACTGTCCCCGGAGTGTCCCCCAGCCTGTCCCACCCATGGCGGTCCCGACTCCAAAGCCAGTCAGAAGCGCCTCAGAGCAGAGCCCAGCTGGGGCATGGATTGTTCCAGAAAGCAGGGTGAGAGCAGGCCCCAGGACCACAAGGGAGCCGAAACCTGACACCCCAGCCCTGCCCCCAGGCCGCTCCCTCCCTCCCTCCCTCCCTCACTTCCTGTGCCCCCCCATCTGGATCTGGGAGCAGCAAGAGGGCGGAGGGAGGCCCAGCTGTAAGGAAGAGGGGTCTCTCCCTTGGGGGACCCTCGCAGGGAAGGAAGATGGAACACAGGATCCCCAGCTTCCTCTGGAGGCCGCGTCAGTCTGTCCGACCAGCCGGGGCCACTGCTCCTCCCTCCCTCCTGGCCAGGATCTGACCCCAGCTTTCCCCTCCTGGGGCCACAGGCAGACGTCCAGGCCCATCCCGGCCCATCCCTGGAGGGACACTGTCAGCCGTGACTCAGGAATGCCAACGACTCCATCTGGAACATTCCCAGAACCTCTCCCAAACCACACATTTTTCAGGGAGACCTTTCCTGCAGAGGGCTCAGGGAGGTGAGAGCCAAAGCCAGGGATTCCCGGCCGGAAGCTCAATGCTCAGACGCCCCAGGGCCACCCACTGATCGAACCAGGCATGGTCTTCCCTAGCCCTGAAGGGGCTCCCTGCCCCATGGTGCAAGGACTGCTCAGTCATGGGGGGACACTCCCCCACCCCACCGTTCGCCAGAGGACACAAGCCCAGGGCTGACCCAGATGGGTCTGGGCATTCCCTGCTGCCCCAGCAGGTCCAGACGCGGATCAAGAACAATAAAAGGTCACGAAAATGCCAGTGTCCAGAGAGGGAATGAGACACGCCTCTGACCTGGTGGCCACTCAGA
The DNA here is from genome assembly GCA_028565675.1 of Sorex palustris. Lineage (NCBI taxonomy): Eukaryota > Metazoa > Chordata > Mammalia > Eulipotyphla > Soricidae > Sorex > Sorex palustris. The sequence continues at coordinate 5,535,074 of JAOXYA010000041.1, forward strand.
GCCAGAGTGGACAGTCAGTGTTGGCAACGGGGCGCATCATCCATTTGGGGGTGGGGCAAGGTTTCCACTGAGCATGGAGGGGTCACGGGCTCTGCAGAACTCAGGGCCCCTGAGCTCAGATTTGCCTCTTTCTTTCTGGTTTGGGGTCACACCCTACAGTGCTCCAGGCTCGCTCCCGGCATGGAATGGAAGGGCTGGGCTGGGGGTTGCTCCTGGCAGTGCTGGATTCAGACCTGCAGCAAAGCGAGTGCGCTGCCCACTGAACCATCTCTCTGGCCCCCTTGGGTTTTTTTTTCAACTTTTTCAGAATTTTACACTTGTGGTGACTGGGATCAAACCCAGGGCCTCCCGTGTATGAGGCACATGTTCTGCACCGAGCTTGCACCCCAGCCCCAGAGCGGACTCTCCCCGCTGCCACTCCCTCCAGGATGAGGCTGTAATGACTGGGGGCGGAACATAAACTTGACCGTGGAGTTCGCTGGGGGCCGCGCCCTTTTGGGTCTGGCACACACCTGCCACGGGGCAGCAGGAAGTCATTCTCAGTGCTGAGAATGACGGAATCGCTCTCAAAGCATGTGGGCAGTGTGCTTAATTCCCTGGGTATCTCTGGGAATCTCCTGGCCCTGAAGCCAGAATTTTGGTTGGTTTCTTTGTTTGGGGGCCACACTGGGCAGAGCTCAGGGCTCACTCCTGGCTCTGTGCTGAGTCAGGGATCATTCCTGGAGGTACTCAGGGACCCTATGGGATGCTGGAGATCAAACCCAGGTTGGCCGTGTGCAAGGCAAACGCCTGGCCCCAAAAGCTGGAATTTGAACACTCAGGGGTCTGATTCCAAAGTCTCCATGGCTGTGTACACCACCTCCTGGGTCACCGGCTTCATCCCCATGAGGCCTCCGGAAAGAAACAGCAAACAGCAGCAGCTTGGCCAGAGACACAGCGGGCAGCCCGCCCGTGGCCCAGAGCCGGAGAGCAGATTAGAAGCTGTGTGGTCACTCACTCCTCAGCCTGTTTCTCACCTTCCACCCGCTAAGCCCAGAGGGACACGGGCAGCCCGGCTCCCCCCAAACCCCCCAACCCAGCTTCTACCCTGTCCCATCCTCAGCGTCCAAGGCCCCCACTTCTCTCCCACACAAAGGGAGGGATTCCCCCAACCTCAAGAGAAATCTGGCCGGAGTCCACACCTGGCCACCAGGCGTCCCTCAGTGCCCGAGAGGGCCCTGGGATGAGTCACCCGGATGTGGCTGGCACCCAAGGCAGGGGCTGGAGGCGGGCTTGCGGTCAGGGCTTCCGAGACTGGACACAGCCGGAGGATGCTGCCCGTGAGTTGGGACACCGGCTGCGAGGAGACGTGGTGTGCCACCCCCAGAGTGAGACAGAGGCACGCAGAGGGCATTGCTTAAGGGACAGTCCCCACGTGGCGTCCCTGGCCAGGGCCCCATGGCCCATCGGCCTCAGGGCAGCGGCCAGGCCTCACTACCAAGTAGTGCGGCTCAGAGCCAAGTGAGGTACGGTGCCCCGGGCTGTGGTCAGGGCCGGTCAGCAGCGGGCGGGCAGCCAGGCCAGAGGCTCCAAGCCAGCTCTGCCTGCAACAAGGCCCCCGGATTTATGATCCAGGGGTACACCCAGGGATGCTTGGGGTCACTCCAGGCAGTGCTCAGGGGCCCCCGCAGTGCTGGGGGTGGGGTGTCTGGGCTGCAGTTGGGCCCCCTTCTGCCCCCAGCCCCTGTTGGCTGTTCCCAGGCGTTCTAGAAAAGACACCGAGTTTCCCCCACCTGGACCAGGAGAAAACTGGGGGCAGTTAAGAGTGGTGTGGGGGTCCCTTCATGCCCCTACGCCACCACAGCCCGCCACCCTCCAGAGGGGCTCCCAGGCTGTCCTCTGCGGCTCTGGGTGCCCCCTGGCCACTGGTGGGGTCCTCCCTCCAGTCGCAGGCCCACCCTGTGCAGTCCTCCCATGCGCCCCCGTCTCTCCCCTGGCACCCAGGACCCGGGCTCAGCCCTCCCTCCATAGGGCACGCTAGTCCCCAGTGTGAGCCTCAGGCACCAGCTTCTCCCCAGCAGCCCTCCCATCCGCTCCCCTGCATCACACATGCCCTCCCTCTCCCGGCCTCACCCCTCCCTAAGACCCCAACATCTCACACACAGTCTCGTTCTCCTCCAGGGACCCCTCCCTGGCCCCTCAGCAGCTCCACGCTGCCTCCCCACCCTCACCCCGTTCCTCAGCTCCTTCCGACTGGGCGGGGGGGTGGGGAGGGTCTGGGGTGGGGGAGCAGCCCTTTATCAGGGGTCCCACCTCCAGGCTCCTCAGGAAGCTGAGGCCCCCACTCCTTACTGGGCGCCTCCTGCCCGCTCCTGCCTGCTCCTGGCCCTCACCCCGCGCTGACGGGGAGGCCAGGCCGGGCCAATCTAAATATTTATCCTCTGCTCAGGCTGGGGGCGCTCTGGGGGGGGGGGGACTGCCATCCACGTTGGGGGGCGGGGCTGGCCCCAAAAGCCAGTGGGAGCGGAGCCAGAGTCAGTCCTTGGACCTGAGTGTCCCAGCATTGCATCGTGAGGTGCCCACAGGTCAGGGGGAAGGAGTCACCCCAAGGCCAGGTCAGGCACATGGCCAAGAGGTCTCATCACCAGCAGAGCCTGGACAGGGGGACAGTGGCCTCTGATGGCTATTCCTACCACCTCCATCCGAACAGGGCCTCAAACCACGCCTCCCGGACAGACACACACACACACACACACACACAGCCCTAACCATGCCTCCTGGACACACACACACACACACACACACACACACACACACACACACACACAGTCCCCAGAGCTCTGTCAGCGAGAACCAAAGGTCACCTCTGTCCCCCCAGCAGGGGACAATGTGCGGTTTCATGGCCCTCGCCTCCACTGCCCCGATGGCTCGGGGCGACTGAGTCGGGGTCCCCCCCTGCTCTCACCCAGAGTTCAGGCCGACGCCCCCCTCCATCCCTGCCCCAGCAGAAACCCCTCAAGTCCTCGTCCAGCAGTGCAGAGCTAGACCGGCGCTCTGGGTCCTGGAACAGAGGACCAAGAACTCACTCATGCGGGTGAGGGTGGGAGGGTGGGGTTCGAGGTCCTACAAACTCATCCGCTCCCAAATGAGAACAGCCAGCTTCTCCCAAAGGCCCCCCAATTGCACTCTGGCCCCCCAGATCTCCCACCCACTGCTTCACTGCACTCTGAAAGTCCTGTGGTCCTCGGAACAGTGGCCCAAGAGGCTCCTGGCACATCCCCAGCCACCCTGCTCCTGTTCCCTGCAGACCGTGGTGGGCAGGGACCCCCCACACCTTGGGGCTGGCCCTGCCCTGATGTCCGCTCACACCTTGGGCCCAGGATGGGGCAGGACCCAACGTGCTCGATTCCTGGGGAACTACCTCGAGGGCCCCCCTTATCTGGCTGCCACGCAGCACCCCAGTCCCTCGCCCGCCCCTGCCCCGCCCCCCATCCGTGACGCAGCCACTCATGACTCTGTCTCCTGTGCCCCACCCGCCCATCCGGCAGCCACACCGCTGCCTGGAACATGACTCACCCCTGCCCGGCTGCAGGACAGGAGAGGCGGCCTGGCCTGAAGGGGGCCGGATGCTCTGAGTGGGGGTGTGCGTGAGGGGGGCGGAGGCCGGGGCCGGGGCGGGGGGCAGGAGGGGGGATCTGGGTCTAAAGTCTACTATACCTGCGACAGACACACTGGGGCATGACTGGGCCCCGCCTTCCCTCAATAGTGAACCCCAACCTTCCCACTAGTCCCGGGCCCTATTTCCAACCCCTGCTGCCTGAGAGGTTCAAGGCACCCAGCACGTGCAAGGGCCCTGGGTTCCACCTGGGCACCAATCATCCCCTCCCCCTCAGTGCCAGGTGCAGCCCTGGTGGTCCCTACACCCCATATCACCAGACCTGAGCCCCCATCTACAAGGCCTGGCTGAGCACTGGACCAGGCGGGGGGGGTACCCTTTGACACCTCAGTGCCCAGGCTTGGCAGCTGTCGGTGATTTTAGGGATTTAAAGGCATTTCAACCCCTCCCTGTGTCACTGCTGGGAATGGGGGTTACATGTGGGCAGTGCTGGGGATCAAACCGGGGCTCTGGTACAGAAGGTGCCTCTGTCCCCAGGGGTTCTAAAGCACAGGCAAGTGGGGCCCGGAGCAATTATAGCACAGCGGGAAGGGCGTTTTACCTTGCATACGGCCGACCCAGGTTCGATTTCCAGCATCCCATAGGGTTCCCAGAGTGCCGCCAGGAGTAATTCCCGAGTGCAGAGCCAGGAGTCACCCCTGAGCATCGCTGGGTGTGACCCAGAAAGCCAAATAAATAAATAAAACAAAGCGCAGGCAAGTGTGGGAACCTGAGGGTCACACCCACCATCACGGCAGGCTGGCAACTATGACCACTTCCCCACGCCAGGGGCAGCGCATGGTGGGGAGGGCGAGAATCTTGCCCCTTGGGCCAAGAGGAGGGCAGAGGGCTGGGGCAGCAGGATGGTGTGGGGACCTCGCAGTGGCCCTGGGTGGACAGGCTGGACAAGGACGGGCACTTCCTGTTCTTCAGAGCCGGCCCGGCCATGCTGGAGGGTGAGGGCCAGCGTGTGTGCGGCCTCCGCAGGAGGATGTGAGTCAATGGACTGAAGAAAGCCGTGAGGGGTGGCCTGGCCCTGGGGGTGAGGACGGGCACGAATCTGCCCAGCTATCTGATCCTGGGCCGGGGGCACAGCAGGTGGAATGACCCCGGCCACAGCAGTGGGCATCTGCACCTGTAGAACGAAGAGCCAGGAGCACAAAGCTGAGCCCCTCCCCCAACATCTCTGCCCACGGCCACTGTTTCTGGGGATGCTCAAGAGCTTTCCTCTGGTCACTCTGCGTCCAGCTCAGGGGCTCCAGGAACCAGCCTGTCTGCCCGAGGTGCTAGAGTGCCTGGGTGATGCCTTCTGCCCGTCCACCCCAGAGCCGCTGTGGGACAAACGTCCACGTCCTTTTCCTGAACGGCTTCAGCACAAAACTCACTTCCTCAGGGAGGTGAATCCCAGATCAGGAGATGGGGGCAACCCCCCTGCTGAAGGATGACCAGGCACCCAGCCCTGAGGCTGGTGAAGCGAGCGGGTCCTCTGGGAGCCAGTCAGTTTCCGCCGGCTCCCTCCACACAGTGCTCAGCTGGAACAGGAGATACCTCCGTGCGGGGCCAGGGGCTGACCCGGACAGCAGCTCTGGGTCCAGGGCTGACCAGGACAGAGGTTCTGGGTCTGGGGCTGACAGGACTGTGGCTCTGGGACAGGGGCTGACCAGGACAGCAACTCTGGGACAGGGGCTGACCAGGACAGTGACTCTGTGTCAGGGACTGACCATACCAGTGGCTCTGGGTCAGGGACTGACCACGACAGTGACTCTGGGACAGGGGCTGCCGAGGACAGCGGATCGGGAGGCAGAGAGGGAAGGGCTGACCCAACGTAGGGATTCAGCGGGGCCCTGGCCAGCACATTCTCCCCAGGAGCTGCCCCTTCCTACTGCCACCTGGGCCCGCCCCAGGCACAGCAATAAAACTCTGAAGCCACAGCACCCAGGGCTATAAAAGCTCAGTGCTCCACCCCACCCCCCCCAGCGGCTTTCACCCCGCCACAGCCTGGGCTGCACAGACTCAGGGGGCAAATCTCTCTTCAGGCTTCTGGTGGGCTGGTAGCAGGAAGGGGGCACCCCCTCCCTGCAAGATCTTGTTCTGAGCGTCCTGCTACCAACCTTAACTGACCCGCCAAGACCACACTTGACAAAACAGCCCCAAAGTTGGTGGGGGATGGTGAGACGAGAGGTTTCCAACCCTGCTAGATCCCGCTTGCCACAAAAACACTCTCACACACATACACACAAAAACTCACATATACACTGACACACACTCACACAATCTCACATGTAGACTCTCACACACAAACACTCACACAGACACTCAGACACATACTCACACTCAGACACACAAGCAATCATACACACTGCACATACCTTCACTCTCTCACACCCTCACACACTCACATACACTCACACATACACTCAGACACACATGCAATCATACACATTTGCACACACACATTCTCACACACGCACAGACACACTTTCACTCTCACACCCACACACACACATGCTCTCACACTCACATACACGCTCACACGCACTCACTCACACACACACTCACACACTCTTACACACCGGCCCCTACCTGGACTGAGGCCCTAAGCTTGGGACAGCTGAGCAAGGGGAGGGCAAACCGCGGCCCCCAACACCAAGGCCCCCAGGGTACCGGGTCAGGACAGCGACAGCCCTGCCTGCTGCCCCAGCGTCCAGCATGGGTCAGTGCCCTGGGTGCCCGCTCTCTCCGCCCAGAGGTGTCTTCGCGTCAGGGCAGCAGGGTGAGGTGGGAGCTCTGAGCAGAGGCTCACCCACCCCGTCTCTCCCACACCACAGTGGTCAGGGCCCCGTTCCTGACAGCCAACAGCACCTCTGCTCCCTGACCCCCATGCCCAGCACTGAGGGACCCCTGCAATCCCAGAGGCCAGCTCAGCAGGGCAGGCAGGGTGACCCCTCTCCAGGGCTCTCCAGCTCTTTTCAGACTAAAGAGGGTGGCTTGGAAGGCCCCGACCACCAGTTCTGCCCAGGAACCCCCTCCCTCCACCCAGGCCAGCGGTGCCAGGATAGTGAGCCCTAACCCCCTCGCATCCCTGGCCAGGGACAGAAGCAAAGCCCAGAGAGGGAGAGAAACTCCTCAGGGAACACACAGCAGGCACTGGGCCTGTGCTGGCCAGCCAGCCGCTAGGCCAACGGAAACTTCTGGGAAGCGGGACATTATTAACGGCTGCATCTAGGTTGGGGTGGGGGGGGACCTTGACCAGAGGGTCACGGGAACCCAGGTGCAAGACGACGCGGGGAGGGCGCAGGAGTGGGAGGACCCCGGCCCAAGCATTCCTGGGGGCGTAGCATGCAGGGGAGGAATGGGGAGACCCCGGCCCAAGCTGTCCTGGGGGCGCAGCGGGCAGAGCAGGAGCGGAGGGGACCCCCAGCCCAAGCAGTCCTAGGGACGCGTTGCGCAGGGTAGGAGTGGGAGGAAGGACCCTGGCCCAAGCATTCCTGGGGGCGCGGCGGGCAGGGCAGGAGTGGGGGGACCCCGGCCCAAGCATTCCTGGGGGGGGCGCGGCGGGTAGGGCCTGCGCGCTGCGGACGTGGCCCTGGAGAGGTGCGGGGTGGGGGGGGGGCGCGGCTTGCCCTTGGCGACGTCGCCTCCGTCCCCGGCCCCGCGCGCGCGGGGGGCGCGCCGGGGGCGCTCACCTTCCTGAAGTCGGCGGTGAAGGAGATGAGCGCGCCGTCGGGCCTGCGCAGCTCCAGGCTGATGCTGTCCGCGTCGCTGTCCGCCTGCAGGGTCTCCTCGGTCACCTGCCCGTCGGGCAGCCGCACGCGGACGCGCAGCTCTGCGGGCCCCGCGGCCCCCACGGCGCGCGGCGCCCCCCGCGCGGGCCCCGGCAGCGGCAGCAACAGCAGCAGCAGCAGCGG
>JAOXYA010000041.1:5542715-5554652 GCA_028565675.1 Sorex palustris
CCGCCGCCCGCCGCACGGGGGCGCCCGCCGCGCCGCGCCGCGCCGCATCCCGCAGCATCTGCCAGGGCGGCCCGCGGGATGGGGTAGGTAGCCCAGCCGGCAGGCGGGGGCCGGAGCACGGGAGAGTGAGTCTCTCTCCAAGTGCGGGCATGCCTCCAGCTGGGGATCGAAGTTTTATTTTTGGGCGACGCCAACAGTGCTCAGGCATCACTCCTGGCGGGCTCAGGTGCCCGTATGGGATGCCGGGGATTGAACCCAGGTTAGCCGCGTGCAAGGCAAACGCCTTACCCTCTGTACTATGACACCGGATCCCACTCTGGCCCCTTAATCTGAGGTTTAGAACGAGCGGTTTGGAGCAGGACTACAGGACCAGCCACAGGGAGTCCCGAGAAGTCCGGGCGGTGCTCAGGACAAGGCCACATCAAGGCCATGTGGGGACTCAGCTCCTCCTTGCTCCCTCAAGGCAGGGTTTTGTGGCTCAAAGGCACTCACACATGTCCCCGCGGGCCTGCTTGGCTCTGGGTCATTGTCGCCCACCTGAGTGGGTTTGGAAGTGGCCCCTGCCCTATGGTCTACACCGGGCCCGGCCTGAGCATGGGGCATTTGGGCCCGGTAGAAAGTGGAGTGGGAATAGGTCTGGCAGGCTGTAGGGGAGCAAAGAGGTGAGTGGAGAGGAGGGAAACCAGGCAGGCCTGACCCCGGGACTACCTTGTGGCTCTGTCCTAGGTGCGGACACCCTGCGTCTTAGTGGGAAGAGGCTGGGTCACTGGTGGCCGTGACTACACCCCGACAGCCAGGCGTGTGGGTGTGTATGTTTGGATGCTGATGTGCTCATGACCCCTTGGTGTGTTGACTCTAAATAAAATTCACAGGACATGAATCTGAATCTCATTGGAAAGATGATCAAGCTGACAAATTCTGCAAAGCCAAAGAAGGTGAGAGAGGAGCAGAGAGTGACTTTGGCGACCGAAAGCTTTTGCCGTAATTCAGATGCTGGGTTGGGGGCTGGAGTGGACATTTGGATCCGTGGAGCAGGACTGAACCCAGAAGGAGACTCACACATTTATGGTGAAGTGGTTTTTCACAAAGGTGGGAGAAATGGTGGTTCCCTCAACTGACCGTTGGGGACGGTTGGGTGTCCAGCGCACAGTGGGGACAACATCCTGCCTTACGCCATCAACAACCATGATCTGAAACAGGGAACAATCGGATATCTGTGGCCGCGGGTTAGTCAGAATGTCTTGGATAGACATGGGTAGCACAGGCCTTAGAAGAAAAAAAAAATCAATAAATGGAACTTTATCCAAATGAATGCCTTTTGCTTTTAAAAACACGTGGTTAAGTAGCAATGAAAAGGCAAGCCACAGTGGGGATCTCAAGGGGAGCAAACCAGAGGGCGTGGAGCCAGAATCTTTACCCATTTATTTATTTCCCGGGCCTCTCCTGGTGGAGGCTGGGGTGGGGGTCTGTGGTGCTGGGAATCAAACCAGGGTCCCAGTGCACAGAATGAACTCCAGGGCTGGGGAGGCAGAACAGGGGAGGCACTGGCCTTGCACACCGCTGAGCCACGTTTGATCCCCGGTCCCCCATACGGTCCCCTGATCTTTGCCAGGAGTGACCCCTGAGCAACTGCTGGTTGTGACCCAAACCCATCTCCACCCCTCCCCTCCGCTTACAAACAACAAAACCCCCTTGAGAATAAAAAACCCAAGTGCATACTTTTCAGCCCTCCGAACCCTCTCCTTGATCCTGGACCCAGAATATGAAAACAACAACTAAACCAACCGACTCTCACTCAAGGAGACAAAGAGCCTGGGGCTGGAGCAATAGCACAGCGGGTAGGGCGTTTGCCTTGCACGCGGCCAACCCGGGTTCGATTCCCAGTGTCCCATATGGTCCCCTGAGCACCGCCAGGAGTGATTCCCAGGAGTAACCCCTGAGCATCGCCGGGCGTGAGCCAAAAAGCACAAAAGAAAAAAAAAAGAAGACAAAGAGCCTGATGAAAAAGTGGCCAAGGATTCAGACATTTCTCTGGTGAAGGTTAAATAAGGAGCAAGGCACAAAAAGCAACTCAGCATCTTTGGTCACTAGGTAAATACAAAAAAAAACCCCACCCGGATACCAGGCACGTCACATGGCCAGGAAGGGCCGATGGACTTGTTTGTTTGTTGTTTTGTAACAGAATCCCAAGCACCTGGAGAGATGAGAGGAAGAGCCCGGTTCCTTCACACATGTGGACTGGACAGTCTCTTACAGCAGCTCGTCTTGTTTGTGCTCAGGGCTGACTCCTGGCTCTGTGCTCAGGGGTCACTCCTGGTGGGGCTCAGGGGACTTTTATTTAACATAGGCAGCAGTTGCTAAACAGCTGCTAACATATACAATTAGCGACGAAAACAATTTGCTTCATTCCACACAGACATTTGCTTATTGTTTCTGTGACCCGTTCCTGTTCCCACAGCCTGACCGGGCTTGTTCCCTTGCTCTGTTCTTGTGCCTTTGTGATTTACGACCCATTCTTCTTTGTCCGGCTTCCAGAATGGGTCACTCAGAGATCCGGCCTCTAATTTTGCTGCTTGGGTTGGCAGTGCGGAGGCTGGAATCTGGGTCCTCATGCATGACCGGTGAGCACTCTGCCTCGGAGCCATACCCCAGCCCAGGGGACCAGATTCTAAATGACTGATTAGACCCTTTGTGGGCAGGAGGAAAAACAGCTCAAAGTCACTGTAGTTGCTGATGAGAATGTTACAGTTCCGAACTTACACACGTTGGAAACATTTGCAGAGGGACTTAGAAAGCTGAATAGCTTATTACAGCCAACCCACTGCTGGATATTTACTCAAGGGGAATAAAAGTCAAGATATTCACCGGAATATTCACAATCACTTTACCTACAACATCTGCAAACCAAAAGGGCCATCCACAGTGCCGTGGAGAAAGTGAGAAATAATCCATCAAGGCTACACAATGGAATGAATGATGCACTTTAACCATGAGAAGAAAAACGCGCGGCCAGAAAAGCAGGAGCGAGTTGCAAAAGCCAAAAGCTAAGTGGGAGAAAGCGATTATACAGAGGCTTCAATTTATGTGAAAATGTGGGAAAAGGCAAATTTCCAGAGTCAGCAAAGAGCACAGGGATTTCCGGGGGCTCGGGCTATGGGGGTCCTACCAGGACCACACGGGAAACTTTGTTGTGATAGAAATATTCCGTGCCATGCTGGTTTTGCAACCGTCGGCATTTGCCAGAAACCCACTGACCTGCCTTCTGGAAATGGGGGTCTTCCATGGTGCGCGCCCTCCGGAATCAGACAAGACTCCGTTTAGAAAAATGTGATTGATGACCACCAGCTTGGAAAACTTCTCAGAAAACATTTGACAAAGGACGAGTTCTCAGCATACAGAGCTCCACTAAGTCAATGACAAAAAGACCAGTGGTTCCGTGAAAATCGGGATGCCAGGTAAGTACCCACAGCTGAGCATGGAGTGGCCGGGGAGCACCTCACGTGGGCCTGACCACATTAGTCACCCGAGCGGCCGGATCACAACCCCTTGCCCTGCTCTTGAATGGCCACATTTTAAGTGCCTGCCAACAAGCAAATATTGACAGGACAGAAAGAGCACCTGGGCCACACAGGCTGGGCAAGATGCCACCAGCGCCACCAGCCCGCAGAAGATGCCAGCGTCCCGAGAAGCAAAAGCCTCTCTTTGACTCCATTTCCCCTGCAGCTCCCCTCCATTGGTATTTGAGCCAAAGGTAGGAACCGAGGATGGACAGACAGACCAGACAGAACTCCAGCCATCCTGGAGTTCTCATCCTGGCTGGTCCCCTGAGCACTGTCAGGAGTCACCTCTGAGCACAGAGCCAGGAGTAAGCCCTGAGCACCACTGGGTGTGGCAAAAAAAAAGAAATGGACAGAGGTCCTGGGAAACAGACGTTCCCAGAAGCTTTATTTATGAAGGTCAGCCGAGGGGAACGGGCCAGATATGGCTGGGCAGGAGAAGCGCCGAGTCATCCGCTCAGTGGACGTGAGTCAGCAGTATCAGACTCTGCTGATGGAAGGTCGACCGAGGCTCCCAGCAACCCCGAGATGCGGCCGGCGCAGGGGCTCGGCACTCGTGCCCGCATGGCAACCTTCAACTTCTGCAAGGTTCTGGATTAGGCAACAGGCAGCTCTAGCAGGGAAAAATGATTTGTTTGGGGCACAGGTGGGGGCGGGAGAGGGTTCCTCGTTTGCAGAGGCATGTGGGTGACTGGGATGTAAACATTTATCAACACCCCACAGCTCAGATTGGTACATTGAAACATATGTACGTTTCCCTAACACACAGCCATGTCGAATATAGCTGGAGTGGGTGGGAAGGGAGCCCAGGCGGCTGGCAGGGGCGGGGGGCAGGAGGCGGTTGCGGGCACTCGGGGGCTTAGACGGTGCCATTGTGTCTAGTCTGTGGAGTTTTGAAGTTTCCTGGAACAGCAGGTGAAAGGAAAGCAAAGCAAGGAAAGGGTCATTAGACCTCCTGGGGCTCTGCTGGGAACAGGTGCTGGGGGGGGTCCCCATGAGGCTGTGTGTGGTGTGTGTCCCCCCTCCAGGACTATGTGAGTTGTGTCCTCCTGGGATGTGTGGGGGCTGGTGTGGGGTGTGTCCCCCTGGGTCTGTGTGGGGGCCGGGGTCTGCAGCTGGGACACTGGGGCCCTTTCCCTCACTTTCTTCCTCTCCTCACTTCACAGCCTCTCATTCACCCTGTTTTTTGGGGGGCTCACCCTGTTTCCTGGGCCGTCTTCATTTCTGCTTCCTCCTGCCCCTGGCCCCGGCCATGTTGGCTGCTCATTTGTCCTCTGGGCTGGGGGTGCCAGGAAGCTTTGGTGAAACAGCCAGTGGCCTCCTCTCTGGGGGTCTCCTTGCTTCGGTCTCCCATGCCTCCACACCAAGGCGGCCCACTGCAGCACCTACATCGGCCCTGATGTGTCCGCCTGCCTGAGACCCCTGAAAACTGTCCACTTGAGGGACACCGGAGCTGGCCCCTCTGCCTCACTCGTTGATCCATGCTTGCCAAAGCCCGTTGGGCACCGGGCCACGAGCTGCCCACGTCTGTGTACCCTCTAGTTCTGTTTCAACCGTCCAATCCCTCAGCGGCTATAATTGGGAGCCCACCTGACAGATGACCCTGGACTCGGGCCTGGCTGGGGCCACACAGTGACGATGGTTATCCTTGTGGTGTGACCAGGCGGCTGCTGGGATCTGGCAGTAGCTGGGGGACCGGGAGGGCTCGTCCACCTGGACAGGGTGTGGGTGAAGAAGCAGCTCTTGGACCCACAAAGTGCCAACTAAGACCCAGAGTGGGTGGAGCGGCCCAGGGCAGCGTGTGAACGCGCAAGGCGCTGCCTGGGGGAGGGGGGGTGGGAACAAGGAACTCAGGGGCCAGCGGCCTGGCAGTGTGAAGTCACCCAGCTGCACCCCGGGGGTGCCGCTATTGGATGCCGGGCCCACCCCTGTAGCCAGGGGCTGGGGAGGAGGAGGGAGGGGCTGAGCAGGTGTCAAGGGCCGCTCCTCCGTCCCTCCCTCCATCCTCGCCCCTGCCCCACCTGGGCTGGGGGGTGACTCAGGCAGAGCCTGTTCCTCATGACTCACCCGGGGCCTGGGGGAGCTCCCGGCCAGCTGGGCCGAGGACCAGGGAGGGAGGTCCCAGGACCAAGCCCCGGGCTGAGTGCTGACTCTGGGGGCTCCTCCTTCCCTCCTGGGGGCAGAGTAGGACCGAGCATGGAGCCCCCCAGCCAACCCCACCCCACCTGGCTATGCGCTTTTTCCCCTTCCACAGTTCTGGAGAAATCCATTTCTAGGACAGCAGAGAGCCTGCCCAGAGGTCACGATGCACACCCCCACCCCAGCCGTGGGTGTCCAGGGGCAGAGAGGGTATCTGGGCAGACGCCCTGCCCAGTGCGGGGTGCTGGCTGTGGAGCCTGCCCTGCGGAGGCTGAGAAACTGGAGGACACCCCAATTATTGCCGGGCTCAGGAAGCCTATCATCGGCCCAGCCCTCCTGCAGGCTGGAGAACCCGAGGCTTCCACCCTGCCCTCCGACCTTCCAGGATTCCCACCTCCCGGCTCTGTTGTACCTGGTGCAACCCTTCCAGAAGCTTCTCGCAGACATGGGGGCTTGGAAAGCACCTGGGGAAAGTGTGAAAGAGGCCCCAGATCTCCCTTCCTCCAGCCCCCCTCCGTGCTCCGAAGTCCAACAAGCTGGGTTTGCCTGTGAGCGGGCCACCAGTGTTCCCGGGGTCTTCCCGTCCGCGGGGCCTCATATGTCTATGTCCGCAACAGGAAGTCAGCGGAGGGGACCAGCCAGGACAGTCTGGGGCTCCCCTGGACCTCCCCAGCTGCACCCACCAGAACCGTTCCCACCGGTACCGGCGCCCCCAGGAGGCCAGGCTGGGCCACAAAGGGCGGCTACAAAGGGCCTTGACTCTGGGGAGCTGGGCCTGGGCTGGGGGTGGGGCTGCCCGAAAGCTCCAGGCTCAGGTTGGCAGGTGGCACTGGCAGAATGAGGGGACAGTTGGGAGGCAGGACTTCATGGGCGCAGGGAACCCCGTTTTCTCCCCGAGGGCTCAGCGAGGCCCCGCCTGGCTCAGAGGGTGACAGTGTGACTGACGCAGACGCTCAGCCCAGTCACAAACCCCGACACCGCCACACCGGCTGTTTTGGAACCGACCGTTCCACCTTCTGCCTGGGCGTGGTTGGCAGCCTCTGAGTCCAGTGATTTTTTTCTCAGAGCCTGAGGTCCGGGAATGCAGGGGTGGCGGAGACTTCTGGGTCACCCCCCCAATGCCCTGAAGGTGCCCCTGGTCGTGATGACCCCGCCAGATCCAGGCCTGACCTCCCAGGCCCCCACCTGCCTTCTGCTTTCCTGGGAGCTACAGTGCAGAGCCCAGACTTTTTCGAAGGGTCTTTGGACTTGAGCAGAGGGGCTGGGGCAATCGGCAGTACAGCAGGGAGGGCACTGGCCTTGCATGTGGCTGGCCAAGTTCAGTCTCCAGCACCCTATCAACGTTCCCCGATCCTGCCAGGAGTTATCCCTGAGCTCTGCTGGCTCTAGCCCCCAACAGAACAAACAAACAAACAAACAAACACAGCTTGGTTGGAACAGAGAACCATCATGAAGCAGGCGGGAGAGCACTGTGGCTTGAGTCCTACGGGATGCAGTTGATGGAGAGTCATCGAGCATGGACACTCCTTGGCCCACAGGAAGAGCTGTCTGAGACATGGGTCCTTCCCTGCCCTGACCCTCCTGGGTGGTCCCAGATCAGTCAAGGCAGATAGAAATCGCTCCTGCTTTTAAAGTTCTTCCAAGAAGGAAATTTATGATGGAAGGAAGAGCATGTCGCTCTGAAGACTTCTTTCTTTCTTTCTCTCTGTCTTTTTTTTCTTTTTTTTTTCTTTTTGGGTCATACCCAGGGATGCTCAGGTATTACTCCTGACTCTACACTCCTCAGGAATTACTTCTGGAGGTGCTCAGGGGACCATACGGGATGCTGAAAATTGAACCCAGGTCATCCGTGTGCAAGGCAAACGCCCTACCCACTGTACTATCACTCCAGCTCCGCCCGCTCTCTTTCTCTTTTTTTAAATTTTATTTATTTATTTGCTTTTCAGGTCTTCCCAGTGATTCACGGGGGTTACTCCTCACTCTGCACTCAGGAATTACTCCTGACAGTACTTGGGGAACCGTATGAGATTCCAGGAATTGAACCTGGGTTGGCCGTGTGCAAGGCAAGTGCCCTACTCGCTGGACTATTTCTCCGTCCCCCTCCATCTCTTTCTTTACTCCTTCCTTCCTTCTTTCTTTTTTTTCTTTCTTTCTCCATTTCTTTCTGTTTCTGGACCACAGCTGGCCGTGCTCAGGTCTTACTCCTGGCTCTGTGCTCAGGGATCACTCCGGGGGGGGTGGGGCAAAGGGGACCATACAGGATGTCCAGCTGCATGCAGGCAAGTGTCCCATCTGCTGTGCCATCCCAGGCCAGAGAGCGCAGAGCGGAGCACCAACCCCTTCAGGGAGAGCTCTGGCAGGGAGGAGCATGCCAGGCGGGGCAGGGCATGGTGCCCGCCAGGGTTTCCATCTTCTCATCCCTCTCGATGCCTCTGGAACTAGAACCACAACAGAACAGAAATGCCAGGAACTTATGAAACGGATTCAGAATTCCAGGGAGCCCTGGGGCGGGGCTGCTGCGCCCGGCACCCCAACTCTTGCCCCTGGCCTGGTCCCCCCTCCCCACTCCCTCCACCCCGCCCCCAGCATCCACCCTCCTCACTCACAAAGAACTTCCTGGGCAGAGGCAAGCCCACCTGGGCGAATCCCTTTCTGTTGAAGGGTTTCTCTAGAGATCGCCGGCTTGGGATTTTCTCCCTCTGAGGATTCCTCCTTCATCTGAAGAGCTGAAAGGAGGAGCTGCAAGCAGGTCCCAGCAGGCGGTGGCGGTCCTGCCAAGCGGGGCTTTGCGGTCTGGACAAGCCTGGGACAGGCTCTGGGCTGGGGGCTGGCCTGTGAGGAAGGGACGCAGTGGGGAGGGGCGGGCCAGAAGTGCTCTTTGGTGGAGCTGGTTCAATAGGTCTTGGGATGCAAGGGGGCAGTGTCCGTGGACCCTTTGAGGGGGAGCACCTATGCAGAGTGGAGAGAGGGGCCTGGGGGGCTCTGGGAGCAGACGCTTTCCTCTAGACGGAGCCAGTGCCCACCCAGGTCTCAGCCCAGCCTGTGGGACCCTCACTCGGCCCCAGAGTGTGCTGGCCAGATGCAGAGCAATGTGGCCTTGGATTCTGCCATGCATTTGTCCTTCCATCTGCTCATCTGTTCGTTTGTCCATCAATTATCTATGTATTCATCCATCCGTCATCCATTCATGTGCTCCCCACCCACCCACCCATCCCCTACCTATCGTCCATCCATCCACCCACGCACCCATTCCCTATGCGTCATCCATCCATCCATCCATCCATCCATCCATCCATCCTTCCCTCCATCCTTCCATCAACCCATTCCCGTCCACCTACCATCCATCCATCCACCCATCATCCGTCTATCCACACACCGACCCGCAAATGTTCCCTTCTGTGCGTTTGCTCTGTGCTGGCCTCTCCTAAGATTCAGCGTTTTTCCCAGACTCTGGGGGCTCAGGTGCGTGACCTCTGGCCCCTAGGACATGACCTCCCCAGGCTCCTAGTGTGGCCCCCCGGCTTGTCCAGCTTCGCTGCTAGGTCCATGTTCGGAGCCCTGTGACTGTCTCCTGCTACCCCTTTTGGGCCCCCTGCACTCTTCCTCTCACACCTGTGTGCACAGGGCAGGGGTCAGGGGCCAGGGGGAGGGGAAGGGGGCCTGTCTCTGCCCAGCTGCCCAGGGCACAGCCTCTCTTTCTCCACTCCAGGTAAGAGCCTGAGAAGTTGCGTCTGACTTGTGCAAAGAGGGGGCCCACCCCAGCACGCCCTGGCTCTTCAAACAGCATGTTCAAGCAAGAGGGGGGCCTGGCGTGGGGTCTGGGGAGAGAGACGGCAGGAAGAGGGACTCCCCGCCACGAAGCCCCTCTGCCAACACCCCCACTGCCCTGTGCTCCGGCTGATCCCTGCCCTGCTTGTGGGGACTGCTCACGCCAAGGTCAGCCAGGGAAGCCATGGTTTGGGGGGCGTTAGAGCCTGACCTGGATTGGGGGAACAGGCCGGGAAAACCCCTTCCCGGCACGGGGGCCCAGAACCTGCCGCCCCGGCTACGCCCACCTCCTGCTATGCCCGGCCAGTCTGGCCCTGCCCAAGGGGAGGCATGTTTGCACACGAGGGCTCTGGGGCTCCCGGCAGCCCTTGGCTCCTCTGTCGGGGTCTTTCCCTGAATGTTTCCTGGAGCCCCACACCTCACTGGGCCTCTGGGGGAGGGGATGGGGGAGGGTCTGGCCTGGCACAGAGGGAGAACGAGGGAGACTGAGAGAGCGCAGTGGGGATGGCCCAACCCGGCCTCCTGCCTGGCTCTGTGCCACTCCTCTCCATTCCCGTCCCTGGTTCCGCCCGGGTTGGGGGGACGCGTGTGTGCATGTGTGTCCATCGGGGCTGCTAGCACCTCCCAGTGTCCGGCCTGTCTGGAGATCCTTTGGCTTTCCCCTCTGCCACCACCTGTCAGCCCCGGAGCCCACACGGGGCCGTTTCCTCTGAACCGTCACAGGCGGGTGTGACGCTCGGCGGCCCGGTTGCTTCCAAACCATTTGGCTCCAAATCCACCTGCGCACACGTGCCCCGGAAGACTCAGCCCCCGACTCAGGCTGGGGACCCGCTGATCTGAAATCTGGGCCCCCGGCTGGTGTGACCCGGTTCACAGCTGCCGGTCTGTCCCGTGGGCCAGGGACACCTCACCTTTTGCCCCGGGGGGTGGGGGGGCCAGCAGGGAGGACAGAAGCTCTGAAGCGAGTGCGTCAGGCTGACGGGTGCAGCTGGACAGGTTGCTGAGCCGTGGAGAATAATTAAGCGGGTGTGTGTGTGTTGGGGGGGGAAGGGGGCGGGAGAGGGGAGGAAAAAAACACTTCTTTCAAAAATCAGGTTGGGTCTGAATGCCTGGGCGCGGCCTGCGGCTCTGAGCCGGCTGCTGGCTCCGGGCCCGCAGGGGGCCCCTCCTCTCCCTCCTCCTCCCTCCGCCCGGGCCGGGCCGGAGGTGTGTCTTGGGGCTCCCAGCGGTGTTCCCCACTCCCCGGAGAGACGCCCGCCCGACAGGTCACCCGCCCCGCAGTCCACTCCACTGTCCGGCCATGGACACCGCCGCCGCCGATGCCACCAGGAGCAACGGGGCCAGCCCGGAGGCCCGCGAGGCGCGCAGCCCGCCGGGCCCCAGCAGCAGCCCCGAGAGCGCGGCCAAGGCCGAGGGCAAGGACGCCAAGACGCCCAACGGGCACGGCGGGCACGGCGGCGGGGAGGCGGCCGAGGCCAAGAGCCTGGGCGGCGGCGGCCCCAAGGCCGGCGAGGGCAAGGGCGCCCTGTTCTCCGCGGGCGGCGACTGGCGCCGGCCCATCGTCCAGTTCGTGGAGCAGGCGGACGACAAGGCGTCCAGCTACTTCAGCATGGACTCGGGGGAGGGCCGGCGCTCGCCCTACGCCGGCCTGCAGCTGGGCGCCGCCAAGAAGGCGGGGGTCACCTTCGCCGACAAGGGCGAGCTGCGCAAGAGCCTCTTCTCCGAGCCGCGGAAGCCGGCGGTGACCATCGTGGAGCCCGGCGAGGCGCGGCGCCACAGCTTCCCGCGGCCGGACGCGGGCCCCGGCCTGCGCGCCAAGGCGGCCGGCGAGGACGTGCTGTGCGACTCGTGCATCGGCAACAAGCAGAAGGCCGTGAAGTCGTGCCTGGTGTGCCAGGCCTCCTTCTGCGAGCTGCACCTCAAGCCCCACCTGGAGGGCGCCGCCTTCCGCGACCACCAGCTGCTCGAGCCCATCCGCGACTTCGAGGCCCGCAAGTGCCCGCTGCACGGCAAGACCATGGAGCTGTTCTGCCAGACTGACCAGACGTGCATCTGCTACCTGTGCATGTTCCAGGAGCACAAGAACCACAGCACCGTGACCGTGGAGGAGGCCAAGGCCGAGAAGGAGGTAGCCACCCGCCCCGGCCCCCCCCCAGGGTCCGCAGCCCCCCCCCAACACTCTCCCCGGTTCTGAGATCCTTCTCGCCCTCCCGCGTGCCTGGGCTCCGTCCCTTGGGTGTTTTCTGGGGGACTGACCACAGAGGTCAGGAGAGTTCAGGACTGGACGGGGGTCCGGGGCTCGAGGCCGGGCTGGGGTGGGGGGCTTCCTCTGCTCCTCCTTTGGTTTTTATTTTATTTTTAATTTTTGTTAGTGAATCACCATGAGCTACAGTTGTAGACTTACACATTTTTGTGCTTGGGTTTCAGTTATACAATGATCGAGTACCCATCCCTCCACCAGTGCCCATTCTCC
>JAOXYA010000041.1:5561422-5602652 GCA_028565675.1 Sorex palustris
GGGACCCGCGGCGCGCCGGCTCGGCGCAGGCGTCGCCTCCGGAAGTGACGCGGCCGCGGGGCCCGCCGCCGGAAGTGACGCCTCGTGCGGGCGAGCGGGGCGGGGCGCCGCCATGGCGCACATCACCATCAACCAGTACCTGCAGCAGGTGGGTGCGCGCGGCGGGGCCCGTGGCGCCCCGTCGCGGCCCCGCGGGGGGCGCGGGCTGCCCTCGCAGGGAGCGCGCGTCCGGGGGGCTCCCGGAGGGCTCGGGTGCGGGAGCCACAGCTCGTGCTGGGCGGGGCGGGGGCGCTGCAGACCCCAGCAGCCCCCGCGTCCTGCTGACCTCCAGCCGGTTCGGGGCCTCCCCCTCCGCCCCGCTCCCGGGGCCTGGCTACCCGGGATTCGCCGCTGTCCCCACAGCCCCTGCCCCTGAGCAAGGGACGCCGGTGTCGCGCCGCTGTGCGGGCTCCAGGCAGGCGCGGGGCTTCACGCAGACCGCACGCTGCCGCCGCCAGGCCTGCGCGCTCCGCCTCCGCCGCCCGGGACAGGGAGCGCGACGTCCCCCGCAGCCCCGTGACGCCTGCCGGCCCAGAGCTCCTCTCTCCGTTTGCTGTGTTTCACGTTCCCCCTTCAAGAAACAGGCACATCTGGGTTCAGCTTTCAGTTGTGACTCTGCTAGCGAGGAAAGCCCACCCGGGCGGAGCTCTTGGCCTGCTCCGGCCACTCTGGGCTGTGCCGGTTTGGGGGCGTGCCTGGGGACCGACCACCCAGGTGTGATGGTCTGCACCGGGCCCTGCGTGCACCTGGACTGGGGTGGAGCCGAGAGCTCGTGTCCTGGGTCACGGGACAAGGTCTCGACCACAGGGACCTCCCGGCGGTGCTGGGGGTTGGGCTGGCACACGTGTGACATCTGCTCCGTCGGGTCACGCGCGGGAAGGTTGTCTCCAGCTGTTTGCTGCCCAGCCAGATCCCCCTTCCCTCCCATGGGGCATGCGCGGGGGCGGAGTGGATGCTCATTCTTTCCTCTGCGACAGGTCTGCGAAGCCATCGACAGCAGAGATGGGGCTTCCTGCGCGGAGCTGGTGTCCTTCAAGCACCCGCACGTTGCCAATCCACGGCTACAGGTG
Organism: Sorex palustris; assembly: GCA_028565675.1. Classification (NCBI taxonomy): domain Eukaryota; kingdom Metazoa; phylum Chordata; class Mammalia; order Eulipotyphla; family Soricidae; genus Sorex; species Sorex palustris. The sequence goes on from JAOXYA010000041.1 coordinate 5,562,532, forward strand.
GGCGAGGGCCCCGCTCTATCCTACGTGGCTGCCTGGCTTTGGGGAGGGGGTGGAGGGGCAGAGACTGCCTGGGTTGGCTGTCCCCAGTGCCTAGTGCTGCTGTGAGCAGGGCAGGCCACCCTCTGTGTTGGCAGGTGTCCGAGCAGAGGTAGCCACCCGTGCTCCGAGGGAGGCAGGCCCTTGATGGAGGCCCTTGAAGGGCCTGAGGCCAGCTCCACGGGAGGGGCGGCTCTGTCCTTGGCATGTGGCGATCGGGCCCCGGGCCTGACAGTGCTTCTTTCACTGCACCTGCTGGTCACTGCCATCCTCTCCCTTTGCAGATGGCCTCCCCGGAGGAGAAGTGCCAGCAGGTGCTGGAGCCGCCTTACGACGAGATGTTCGCTGCCCACCTGAGGTCAGCCACAGGGGTGGGGAGGACGTGCTTCCCTGCTTAGGGACGTCCGTTGGGGAAAGGGTGCCTACTGTCCAGCCAGGTGTGGTGAAGAGGCCTCACCAGCCTGTCAGCATGAACCAGTCTTGACACCGCTTGTGAGCACTGACAGTCACCTGGTCAGTACTGGTTGTGACCCAGCTGGCCTCTGCGTCCTCTCTTGCTCCTTTACGTTAGTCCCTCCCACCACCGTCTGTCCAGTTTCCCTCCAGGGACACTGCTGTTGGGACCTCGGGGCTGGCGGTGGCCGTAGGTTCCTGTCGTCCCGAGGGCCATGTCCTGTGCCCCCTGCCTGTTCCTCAGTCTGGCGTCCTTTCCAGGTGCACCTACGCAGTGGGGAACCACGACTTTATCGAGGCCTACAAGTGCCAGACGGTCATCGTCCAATATCCTTGACTTCTCTCCTTTCTGAACTGCTGTTGGCTGCGTGCAGTACCATCATTGGTGCTATCTCCCCGGGAGAGCACCCTGGGGTTCCTGTGGGGTCTGAGGCTAGTTCTGAGGCCCGGTGCCCATGGGCAGAGGCAGCTCAGAGAGCTGCTCAGGATGTCCACCCGGAGAAGAGTCGGCAGCTGAGCAGCTGTGTTTCCTTTGGATTCAAGGGTTTTTCTCTTTGGCCTTGGGTTTGATCCTGGTACCATGACAACGTCCTATCATGGATGAGGTTTTTGCCCCCACACTTGGAGGTGCTCAGGGCTTACCCCTGGCTCCTGTGCTCAAGGGTTATTCCTCGTGGGGCTTGGGGAACCCTGTGGGGTGGCCGGGATCGCAGCTGAGTCAGCCACGTGCAAGGCAAGTGGCCAGCCCCCTGCCTGCCACCAGGTTTTGTGGTAGTGGTTCTGAAGCTTTGGCGCAATGTGAGGATCAGGACTCAGTAACCAAAGCTGTGGCAGGACCAATCGGAAGCAGCTTGCATCTGCAGGAATTTTCTTACCGTGGAGTGTACTAGTAGGAAATCACGAGGTTTACTTGTGTTTTGGATTTCGGGGCACACCTGACAGTGCTCAGGATCATCCTGGCAGTGCTCGGGGCCCCTAAGTACTGTTGGGAGTGGAACTGGAGTCAGTCACGTGCAAAGCTAGCGCCTTGGTCCTGTCCTACCTGTCTGGGCCCTAGCTTAATATAGTCTACGTCTCTCGGTCTGAGTGGCACCTGGCACCTCCCACCTGTCTTCTGTCTGTGAATTGTCCTTGACCTGGTATGTCCTTCCTGCGTGCATTCCAGGCTCATAAGGAGGAGAACTGGTGAGTGGGTTCACAGGCAGTGGGCGGCAGCATGCGTGAGATGTGCATGCGTGTGTGAGGGCAGCGGTGTGATGTGCATGCGTATTGGGGGGGGGCAGCGGCCAGCGGCTTGACTGAGGTGGCATGGTGGGTGTGCGTGTTGGTACATCTGTGTGCGCACGAGGGCAGCGGCTGACTGAGCGTCCTGAGGTGGCAGGAGGGAGGTGGGGGGTCTTCCTCATAAGGGGTCAGTTGGGAACGTAGCCTTGGCTTTGGCTCCTGTGAGTGAGCGGGTGGGGCCGTGGGTGATGCTCGGGGCACTTCCGGCGCCCCGTCCGGGTCAAGGGGTCACAATTTGTCTGGGAGCTGTTGGTGGGGGTGCATAGGAACCTCTCAACGGCCCGTCCTGGGCCGTGACATGTCCCGGCAGTGTCAGGTGCAGCTGCCCAGGCATGCTGGCATGGGACCCTGGCAGGGCCCAGGTGCATTGGGGTTCGGCGCTACTGGGGACTCCTCTTTCCTGCAGGGCGCTGCCTGTCATGTACGCAGTTGCGCTGGACCTGCGAATCTTCGCCAACAGTGTGAGTGTCTCCCGCGGTGTCTCTGGGCTGCAGAGCAGGTGGGGATGGATCCCGCCGGACTTGAGCAGGCTTCGGGCCTTTGCTTAGATCTGGTGCTCGGTGCCCCCATGACCCCGAGGCGCCTGTTGCCCCGGTCCTCATGGGGTCCTGTGGGAGGCTGTCTTGCCCCCTTGACGCATCTGACGGAGCGGCTTTCCTCAGAGCCTGTGGTGCCGACCCCCACTTCTGTGGGCAGGAGGGAGGTCCGGGAAGGGGAGCAGCTTGGCACTGAGGTCCTCAGGCCTGCTATGGCTTTATCAATTCTTGCGAATGATTGAGAGTCCAGGCCAACAGGTGGACAGCGTGGACACGTCCCCCCAGGCCCCCCACACGCACGTGTGCGCACAGCGGTACAAGCTGGCCCACGCTCCGCAGAGCCCCGGATGAGGCTTCTGAGGGGGCCAGGCTCCTCTCCAGGGCTTGCTGGGAGCCCCCAAGCACCTGCCCAGGGGCTGGGTTCCTCCCCCTGCACCGTGGGTGGTAGCCTGGGTGAGCCCTGGGCAGGGTTGGTCCGGCCGTGGGACCCGAGGCCTTCAGGCCCTGCAGGGCATCTGCGGGCTCCTCCGGGTTGAGGGGTCAGTGCCCGGATGCTCTCACTGGGGCTCCCAGAGCAAGGGCCGGAAGTGGCCACTCTGAGACTGACGTCCCAGAGTGCTGGCCTGCCCTCGGGCGGTCTGACCCTGGAGCCTGGTCCACACACCCGACGGGAACACAGCCGTGGGGAGCAGGGCAAGGCCACACGCGCCAGCCCTGCCAGGCCTGCAGCCCCTTGGCCGGGCTCTCAGCAGGCATGGCGTCCCCTTCCCCAGGCAGATCAGCAGCTGGTGAGGAAAGGCAAGAGCAAGACCGGGGACATGCTGGAGAAGGCGGCAGAGCTACTGATGGGCTGTTTCCGCGTCTGCGCCAGCGACACGTAAGGGCCTGGCCCGCCCTGCCCCGCCCCGCCCCTCGACCCCTCTCCCCGTGACTGGCGCGCCATCTCTTGCACAGGCGGGCTGGCATCGAGGACTCCAAGAAGTGGGGCATGCTGTTCCTGGTGAACCAGCTGTTCAAGATCTACTTCAAGGTGGGCAGGGGGCCCGGCCTCCAGCATCACCGTGGCCACAAGGCCGGGCACGACACGCAGCCCCCGGGGGTGCCGGGCGTTCTGCCTGGCACAGCGGGACACCCCCAGGGTAAGGGTGCTGCTTGCTCCGGGTGGCCATGGGCTTGGCGTGGGCCCTCAGGGATGATGGGGCACTGGTGGGGCCCCCTGACCCTCAGGGGCTGCTTGTCTGGCAGATCAACAAGCTGCACCTGTGTAAGCCCCTGATCCGCGCCATCGACAGCTCCAACCTGAAGGAGGATTACAGCACAGCCCAGAGGGTGACGTACAGGTACTACGTGGGGCGCAAGGCCATGTTCGACAGCGACTTCAAGCAGGGTGAGTGCCGGGTCCTGTGCCGCGCGAGGGGCAGCCCTGCCCTCTTGTTGACTCCCCTGGGAGCTGCCCTCCTGGGTCTCGTCCCCCTCCCTGGCCACGGCTGGCCAGGAGGTGCTGTCACGCAGGGACACGGCGGAGGCACACACAGCCCAGGATGTGGCTGGGACATCTGGTCCCTAGCTGGCTCCCCTTGGCGGGCGCCTGCACCCCCGGCAGCTCACCAGGTCCTGGATGTGGGAGCTGCGTGAGCTCTGGGGCCCTGTGCTGGCTGCTCAGAACGGCCTGCTGGTCCTGCAGCCCCGGTGGAGCTAGTGTGAGCTGGTGTCTTGGCCCTTCTTGTTGGCCTCCAGGCCAGAATTCAGAGCCCTCTAGAGCTGGGAGGGTCCCGGGTTTCCCTGCTGGTACGTGTGCCTGCATGTGAATGCTTATTTGCGTGTGTGCGTGTTTCCACCGGTGTCAGTGTGCATCTCTGTGTTTGCGCACATGTGTACGTGCGTGCTTAGTGGAGGCCCCGTCCTACTGAGATCTTGTGACAGGCCCTTCCCCGCTTTCCAGTTTCCTCCGGTTGGGGCCGGTTTCTGCGACTGGCTTTGGGCTCCAGCTCATCACCTCCAGCCCTGCCGGGCGTGCCTCCTTGGCGTCACAGTTTGGTCTGGGGTGCTCTCTCGCAGGGACACGGCGGAGGCATACACACCCCCGCGTCTTGGGTCCTACCAGCTTTTCCTTACCTCAGTAGCTCCTTCACAGTGTGGCCGTCAGTTTGTCCCCTTCCCATGGGCCCTGGAAACAGGCTCTTCTGTGGACCGTTGAGCAGACGTGCTTTCCCCGAGGTTCCTTCGGGCCCCCAGAGCTGCCACAGTGGCTCATGGCTGCATCCGCCTGTTCCCCTTCCGAGTTGGTGGTGGGCAGCGTGGGTGGAGTAGGGGCCCACATGCCATGTCTGTCTGCAGCTGAGGAGTACCTGTCCTTCGCCTTTGAACACTGCCACCGCTCCAGCCAGAAGAACAAGAGGATGATCCTCATCTACCTGCTGCCAGTGAAGATGCTGCTGGTGAGTCAGGTCACCTCCCCCTCCCCGTCTCCTGGGCCTGGCGTCCACAGAGCAGGTGGGGTGACCAGTCCTAACCCGAGCGGCATCAGCACACCCACAGAGCGCGGGGAGTGTGAGCTCGCCGGCCGCGGAGCCTTCCGGAAAGGCCCTGGCGCTTCTTGTGAAGGTGCAGCCAACACGGGACAAAGGACGCGTGTGGCCTATCTCTCCTCCTGTCGAGATCAGGGGGCGTGGGCATGGGTCCGCCAGAGGGAGCAAGACCATCCTTGCCTGCTTGTGGGCCCCCGGGAACAACCAGCGGGGGAGCTTCCCTGCCTCTCTTTCCTTGTCGAACACACACTTAAGGCTGGGGGGAAGGCAGTGCCGGGGGAGGGGAGAACGCCTCCCCACCCATTTCAGGAACCCCTGGGACCCAGGCACCGGGCTCTGGCTGCAGGGGCGTTTGTACTGCCCGCCTGGAGGTGGTATTTCTGAGTCCGTGGTGCCCCAGGCCACAGGCCTGTGTTGTCCTCCTCATCCGCCTTGAACGGTGACTCTGCCCCTGCTTCAGAGAAGCCAGAAGGGACGTGAGTGTTCGAGACTTAACTCTTGCTGAAGGGCTTCCCAGAGATTGTCTGATTGTGGGCCGACTCTCGCCAGGGTCACATGCCCACCATGGAGCTGCTAGAGAAGTACCACCTCCTGCAGTTTGCTGAGGTCACCCGGGCAGTCAGGTAGGCCCTGCCCCAGGGGGTCTGCGGGCAAGGGCCATCCTGGGCAGCGCTGATGTGTGCCTCCTCCTGCCCGCCCCAGTGAGGGGAACCTGCTGCTGCTGCACGAGGCCCTGAGCCGGCACGAGGCATTCTTCATCCGCTGTGGCATCTTCCTCATCCTCGAGAAGCTGAAGATCATCACTTACAGGAACCTCTTCAAGAAAGTGTAAGGCCTCGAGGGGCTCTGCGGGGCTCCCCCAGGACAGTCTGACTCGCCCACTTCTCCCCCCGTGTTCGGGGTCAGCAGACTGTGTTCTCAGCCCTGGTTTGGGGCAGCCAGACTCTCCAAGTGCAGCGCAGTGAAGCCACCCAGGCTGCCGCCTTTGGCGCCAACACAGTGGCACTGGGCGTGGCCTGTGCTGCAGGAAGGTGGGTTGGGGTCGTGTGGGTCGCACTGTCCCGGAGTCGGAGTTCCGTTGTAGGTTCCCCTCTGTCACTGCTGATCCCCTCGTCCTCTTTTTCCATCACCCTCTTCCCCCTAGGGGAGCAGAGCCTGTCGCCCTTTCCCTCTCGTGTGACCCAGAGGCAGACTCCACACCGGGCCTAGTCCCCGTGCACTTGGTCCCCTTTGCACAGCTGTAGGCAGCACCTCGTGGCCCATGTCGGGGAGGCGTGCTCGGCCTCGGGTCCGAGCACAGCACCGTCATGCTGGCAGCTCGGCGCTCCCGGTGTGTGGTAGAGTCTTGGACAGTGCCCAGTTGATGCGCGTCCCCACTCCTCAGGGCTGTGTCTGTATTGGTCTTCACAGCCTGGCCTCGTGCCCCCCCCCCCCCCCCCGTGCCCTCAGCAGGCGTGTCTGTTTCCTTTCCAGGTACTTGTTGCTCCGAACACACCAGCTGTCTCTGGATGCTTTTCTCGTGGCCTTGAAGTTCATGCAGGTGGAGGATGTGGACATTGATGAAGTCCAGTGCATCCTGGCCAACCTGATATACATGGTAGGACACCCTGCCCCTCGTGACCGGATTCGGGGGCTACATGACCTGACGCACGTGGTGGGGATTTTGACAGACGTGGTAGATGATCTGACGTATGTGGTGGTACAGACTGACGCGTGGCAGACAATGCGACGCCTGTGTAAAGGACCTGATGCACATGGTTGGTGAGCTGGTGCGTGTGGTACGTGGCCTGGCATGACAGGCTCGACTCTTGTGATGACCTGATTATGTGGCACCTTACTAGGTGCCTGGGTACACGTGGTAGGACGACCTGACTCATGCTGACCCAAAGCTCCTGCCGGGTGCACATGGCTGCGTGCCTGTCACTGTCACCTGAGTGTTCCCAGCCCTCTGGGAGCGTTCCACTGTGCAGACCCCAGGCACTCACGCTCCCGGAAGCGCTTTGTGGGACAGTGCAGTAAGCAGCCGTATCATTTGCTGTGTGCAAGTGTGTGCAGCTGTGTGGCTTCCCCCGTGTGTGTGTGTGTGTGTGTGTGTGTGTGTGCGCGCACAATGGTGTGGCTTCCCCTGTGTGTGTGAGTACGTGCAGCTGTGTGGATTCCTCTGTGTGTGTGTGCGAGTGTGCAGCTGTGTGGCTTTCTCTGTGTGTGTGTGTGTGTGTGTGTGTGCGTGCTGGCGCACACACCGCAGCTTTGTGGGTTTCCCCATGTGTGTATGTGTGTGTGAGTGTGTCGCAGATATGTCGTTTCCTCTGTCGTTTCCTGTGTGTACCTGTGTCCTGCCCAGTGGGCTGTCACCGGGCACAAGCACTGCCTTCTCTCTGCAGGGGCACATCAAAGGCTATATCTCCCATCAGCATCAGAAGCTGGTGGTCAGCAAGCAGAACCCGTTCCCGCCTCTGTCCACCGTGTGCTGACTTGTTCCAGTGAGCAGCACTGCATGGGCGCCAAGACCCTGTCACCCTCACGGGCCACAGACACCCTGCACCTCCTTCTGTGGCCCTTGTGGAGGAGACCCAGGCAGCTGTGTTTCGTGTCTCGGGAGTGTGGGACCAAGTGTGTCTGTATTTTCTACGATTCCCCATAAAAGGTATTTGACGTTTGAGCTGGCGGCAGGGACGACTGGCCTGTGTTGTATGTCTAGCTTCCCCTGGTGACATGCTTAGGAGCCCAGGCCCCTCTGGGTTTGGTGGCGTCTTTCTGTGGTCCTGAGCTGCTCGTGCCCACGCTGGGCAGGTGTGGGCAGCTGTGTGGAGCAGAGGTCCTCCTGCAGCTGCCTGGGTTCAGTGTCACGGGGCTCAGACCTCTAGCACTCACTCGACCTCAGGGATGGGCTGGCGGCAGCAGGAGGGAACCCGCCCTCCCATACTCCCGAGTCCCCTTGGTTCCTCTGTCCGCCATTCCGACCTCCCACTCCTCAGGCACCATCGGCCGAGGGAGCCCTGCCCGCCGGTGGTGGGCGTGAAACGGTGGCGTTCTGGCCCATGAGGCGTTCCCCTTCCTGTGCCAGGCCTGCTGCCCGTTGGTCAGGGACCCACATGTGCATTCTGAGGTTCACATGCAGTGTCAGGTGTGAGACCCGGAACTCAGGCATCTGAACCCCCAGTTCCTCATCTGGGGCGACACTCCAGCCCACGCACACCTTACCTCACTGCTGCAGAGCCCTCTGCCCTTCCGGCGGCCGCCCTCTCCCTCCCTGGCCAGGCTTGTCCGGTGGCGGGCAGACTGCGGGCCCCATCTCGGCCTCTTTAACTCAGCTGTCGGGGCCTTCTAGCTTCTGTCGCTTTCCCTCTGGGAAAGTCCCTCGGACAGGAGGCTGGGTGTGTCCTTCAGACCCCTCCAGAGAGTGGGTGTGTGCTCCAGGGACTGGCTGGCCTGGGCGTGGGCTCCGGGCCCTTTCGTTCTGGCTGAGGTTAGATCAGCGGGGTTATTAGCAGTGGCTGTACGGTGTTGGCTATAAGGTCCCCCAATCCCCTGGAGGCGAGTGGGAGGCACAGGTGCCCCACCATTCCCTGGCACCCTCTGCACCCATCTTCTGGCGGCCTGTGCCGGACACTCAACAAACGCACCAGGTCCCCGTGGGGTGGGGCATCAGATGGCGGAGGGTCAGGACTCGCCGTGGGGGCAGGTGGCTTTATTATCAGCTGGCACGGCACGTCACCCCATGACCTGCCTGAACCACAGAGCATAGCGGGACACCTTGGTGAGAAGCACCACGGGCTGGTCCGGGGATGCCCAGCTCAGGAGCCCTGACAGGAACCAGATGCCCTGGTGCTGCCGGACCACCGCGCTGCCCGCCCCCCAGCAGCGGCCCACGCCCGCCCTCTCACAGTAGGTCCTGGTGGTGACTGTCACGTTGAGGGTGTTGGCACACTCGCTGCTGTCCAGAGGCGTGACCGACAGCAGCGTGGGCACCTCGCCAAGCTCCGAGCCGTTGCAGGTCCAGCCAGTGAGGACGCCACCAGTTCCTGGGAGCAGCACGTGCTCTGCAAAGTCCCCCTCGGGGGTACAGATGGGGCGCCCCATCTCTGGGCACTGGAGGGGCTGTGCCAGCTCCAGCAGAGAGAGGTCGTTCTCTCCTGAGTCCTGGTCGTACCGTGGGTGCACGTGCCTGTGTCTCACCGCCACCTCGTGCTCTCTCTGGAGGCCTGGGACAGAGACCCCATGGGAGGTTGGTCTCTGGCGACACCCAGTGAGGCTCTGGGGTCACGTGGGGCCTGCAGGAACATGGGGCACTGGATCCCACTGTCTGCAGGATGCACTTCCTGTGGGATCTGATCCACGTGGCCACCTGGGGTCTGAGCACCATCTACAGTGTGACCCACATAGCCTGCTCTCGTGGCCCCGCCCCTGCACCCATACCTCCGGCCCGTGGCCCCACCCCATGGCTGCACCACTCTGGGGCTCACTTGCTCCTGCACTCACTTGTCTCCACGCTGATGTTAGTGTGCAGGAGTGCACAGCTCGCCGTGGTCAGCACAAAGCTCTGGTCCACCACCACGCCAGCACAGAAGGCCGTTCCCAGCGTGTTTCTGAGCCTGACCTTGAACATGCGGAGGCCCAGAAGGGCAGGTGCCCAGGCGCAGCCCAGCCGCATAGTATATCACGTCGAGCCAGGGCAGTGGGTCTGGTGGGTCTACCGCCCCCATGTGACTAATACTCATTTTAATTGTAATATCTTAAGTGAAAATGTTTTCTTAGGCACTTTCTGCGTATTTAGCAGTAGACCTCCAATCTTCAACACGTATCCTGGGGAGGGGGCAGAAAGCCAGAGACCCCACGGAGAGCAGAGCCCGGACCTGAGCTTGTCGGGGGGACAGCGCCCAGGGTAGCCAAGGCAGGGCTGGGTGCAGCGGGAGGGGCCTGTACGCTGTGTGGCCCTGGGACAGCAGGGAACGCGGTCTGAGGCAGAGGCCTGGGACTCAGCGAAAGGGGGATGTGGAGGCCAGGTTGGGGTGTCGCCCTGGGGTGCTGCAGGCTGTGGGTGGGTGGGCCAGGCAATGAGCTGTGTGAGAGGGTCCGGGTCCAGCCCAGCAGCCTGAGCCAGAACTCTCGGGCCCGGATGGGTGGGGAGGCTGGGCCCGGGCTCTTACCTGCCACGGGAAGGCCCTGGTCTTCCACCAGCCCGCAGAGTCTATCATACAGACGTGGGGATTCGGGACCCCGCAGGCACACTTGTCTTCGGGGGCGGGATTAGGCGGTCAGGGGGTCTCCCCTTGCCCCTCAGCCCCCCACCGTGGCAGTGCTGTGGCTGCCACTCACCGTGTGGCTCACAGGCTCGGCGGTCCCAGGCCAGCTGGTGGCCTCGCGCGCAGCTGCAGAAGTAGGAGGTGGGGCCGGGCCGGCAGAAGTGTGCACAGCCATCAGGCCTCTGGGGGTAGCACAGGTTCTTGGCTGGGGGAGGGGCAGAGCGCAGGCCTGAGGCAACCTCTCGGCCTGGCCGGGCCCTGCCTTCCATTCTCCCCAGGCCAGACCCCTGGTCACTGCCACCCTGACACAGAGCTGCTCCCCGGGGGTGGGAGGGTAGACCTGTCCAGTGGCCCCGCTACGGGCCGGTGTGATGCTCTGGAGTCGGCTCACTGGGCCAGGAAGCATCTTCTTGACTGAGAGCTCGTGGGCTGGGTGAGTTTCACCATTCTGATGGTGAGCTCCCTGGTCGAGAGGACAGGCCTGGGCACAGTATCTGGGGAGGGGGCTGCCTTCTCAGGGACCGCGGGGCTCACCGAATGCGCAGGTGGTGCCCTCGAAGCCCGCAGCACAGGTGCAGGTGTACCCTCGGATGTGGTCTTGGCACGAGCCGCCGTGGAGGCAGGGCTGGGACACGCAGGGGAAGCCCCCTGCCAAGGGACCACCTGCTAGTGCGTCTGCCCGCGCTGCTGGGCCCGGCTCTGTCCATGCTCCAGCTGCAGCCCGGAACCTCAGTGCAGCTGGTCCCGCCCTCAGCCCACCACTCCCCTGACCCTGGGCAGCAGCGGAGGGGACTGAGCAGGACCAAGCACGGTGGGGACACTCACCCTGGTACTGCTTCCAGAACTGAGCCTGGATGAGAAAAGACAGTACACGTGACCCCATCGCCCCTCCCAACCTGTGTCCAGCTGGGGGGCCCAGGGAGGAGCAGACTGCAGCTCCTCTGCCTCAGGCTCTTCCATGGCACAGCAGGAAGCAGGCCTGGGTCAGCACTGAGTCAGTGCTCAGCACCGCACCTGCCCACGGTAATCCCGCACCTGTTCACAGTAACCCTGTGCCTGCTCACGGTAATCCCACACCTGCTCACGGTAATCCCACACCTGCTCACTATAACCCCGTGCCTGCCCCTGGTTAATCCCACACCTGCTCATGGTAATCCAGCACTTGCTCATGGGTAGTCCTGCGCCAGTTCACGGTAATCCTGCACCTATGATCTGCGTGACTAGTATAATTTGAGTCTTCATTACAAATCGGAATCAGTTCTGAGTTTTTTAATCTCTCTAAAAATTCTTGTACATCCGAACCTGGAGTGGTTTTGGGGTCTCTCCCTGGCCTGGGACTCCCCAGGGAGGATCCGGAGTCAGGCTGTCGCCACGGCAGGTGACGGGGCCCCAGGACATGCCGAGCCCAGCAGCTCACCGTGTCCCCGTCGTGCTCGAACACCTCCCTGGCCTCCTCATACGCGCAGACCTCCTCGTAGCACTCTTTCTCCAGGTTGCCCTCGAAGAGCTCCTCCAGCAGGTAGGAGCTGGCCCGCCGCCACCGACCCAGGACCCCGTGTGCTGCGGGTGCTGGAAGGAAGACTGAGGAAGGGGAGTGAGCACTGGGGGCCCACCTCCGGGACCCAGTGCACAGTGAGAACGCGGGGGCGGGGGCAGAGCCCTGAGTCAAGGGTCTCTGGAGAACAGCCCCTGGTGCTGGGCCTGATCCACTCAGGTGAGTTCTGAGACGTGGTCTCCTGGCTGGCACCTGGGACCGAGGGAAGGCTGCGGCTGAGGGCGGTCCCTGTCCCAGTGTCCACCGGGCCCGGTGCTCAGTGCCCCCTGCGTCTGCGGCCCGGAGCCTCCCCCAGCCCCACAGCCCAGAGCTCTGAGGTCTCCCAGATCACGGGGGAGCTATGTGGCCCCTGAAGGACACACCCCACAAGCTGCTCACAGCCCCCGCCCTGCACAGGGTCCCTCAGGCCCGCCGAAGGCTGGGGCTGGGCCTTGCTTCCTGTCCCCCCCAGACGCCCCTTCCTGACACCCCCGGCCTTTCGGTGCTCATCTGCGCAGATGTGCAGGTGAGAGGCAACCGCTTCTCTGCCCGCCTGAGCCCCTGGAAGTTTCTGGAAGGAGCTTACCTGAGGGTAGAGCCCCGCACGGCCCTAGGGCCAGGACAAGGATGAGGAGGAGCAGCGGGGGGCAGCCGGCCATCTTGTCCGCTGGTCACAGGACAAAGTCCACAGAGGCTGGGGAGGCGGCAGTCGCCAGCGAGTGACCTGCCGGGAGGGACGGACTCGGACTCACCGCAGCTGCTCCCTGCGGAGACCCTGGCGTGTCCACCGGGCCTGGGAAGGGCAGAAATGTCTGTCCTGGGGGACCAGAGCGGGAGCACAGCGGGGACTGGGGGTCTCACCACTGCCAGGGGCAGGGAGATGGGGGGTCAGTAAAGACCAGGGGAACCCTCTGCCCCAGCCCGATGACAGGCAGAAAGGGCCGGAGAGGGGGCGGGTGGGACGGGGCGGGGAGAGGGGTGGCAAGGGGGTGTGGCGATGGGCGGGGATGGGTGGGTTGCAGGCGGGTGCAGAGGGGCCTAGACCCACCATCCCCCCCTTGCAGTGGGCCTGGGGGAGCTCCTTGTCTGCCTGGACTCTGACTCCTACGGCAGCCGTGGGACAGTCCCCCCAGGCCAGCTGTCCCCCTCACCCCGGCAGAGCCGCGCGGGGCCCCTGACCCCCCAAACGTGCACTTCCCTTGCTCCCCTCAGCCCTCGAGGGGACAGAGGCCCCGGGCAGGGCATGCCCAAGACCCCCCTCCCTGCTGGGGGCTCTGCGTCCAGCAGGGGGCAGCTGTTTGACCTTGGGGCACAGCCTCGGGCCCTCCAGCTGGGGGCCAGGACAGGGTGCAGCCCGGCTGCTGTGCCGGCCTGGGGGTGAGCGGAGCTGCGCATGTCCGTGAGGGTCTCCCAGGCCCTGCTGTTTGCTCAGCTGCGGCCTGACCAGAGGTCAGCGCGGCCCGGGACAGTGGCGGGACGCAGGGTCCAGCCAGCTGACCTATGTCGAAGACACGTCCCGCTCAGGGTCAGAGCCTGCAGCAGGACCGCGCTGCCCAGCCCTCACACAGACCCACTGTCCCCACAGCCCACCTGCCGGGCACAGGGCCACATGTGGCCAGCATGGCACTTGGGACAAGTGCCCAGCGAGAGTCGTGGCAGGTGTGTCTGGGTGGGCCTGGCCCCACGGGAGCCTCAGGGCCTCCCAGCTTAGGACAGGCGCTCCTGGACGCCCGCTCCCATGGCCGAGAGCTGAGTCCTGTCCTGGTCAGTGGCCCCAGAACCGAGTAAGTCACCATGTCTGAGTGAGGCAGTGAGGGCCTCCGTCCTTCCCTCTGGACAGGGCAGTGGGGGTCTCTTCCTGTGGGGGTGATGACCCCCGGGCAGGGCAGTGGGAAGGAGGGTCTCTTCCTGTGGGGGTGATGACCCCCTGGGCAGGGCAGCTGAAACTCCGAGGCGCAGCAGAGAAGCCAGGAGGCCCCGTTCCGGCCCAGGCTGGACAGTAAATGAAGAGGGTGAGGGTGAGGGTGGGAGAATTTATTGGGCAGGGGCTGGGCCATGTGTGGGGTCCCGCGTGGGCCCTGGCCCCGTGCTCTCCAGCAGGCGGATGGACTTCTCGATCCACTTGAGGAAGTGGGTGACCTTGGTGTACACACCATACTTGCCCTTGCGTGCACAGCCCTCCCCCCAGCTGACAATGCCCGTGACGAAGTAGGTGTCCCGGAAGCGCGTGACGTGGGGGCCGCCGCTGTCCCCCTGGCAGGCGTCCTCAGGGCTGGTGTCGTAGCCAGCACAGAACATGTGCGGCGTGATGGAGAAACTGCTCGAGAGCTTGCAGGCGTTGCGGTCCACGTAGGGCACCACCAGCATCTTGAGCGTGGTGGACGGCCGGCCCTTCTCGTGCGTGCGGCCGAAGCCGCTCACCAGGCCCGTCTTCTGGGTCATGAGCGTGGCCTCAGCCCAGTCCTTCTCAGGCAGGCAGGCGGGCGCCACGTTGGCGCGGTAGACGATGGGCGTCTTCAGCCGGATGACTGCGATGTCGAAGTCGTACGTCTCCTTGACGAACTTGTTGTGCTTCACGATCCTGTCCACCTCATGCGCGGCCTCGTTGCCCTCCTCCTTCTCCAAGTCCCGCTCTCCTGGGGGCGGCAGTGAGGACCCTCAGCCCCGCCCTCCTGCCCTCGGGGAAGGCCCGCGTGTGCCACAGTGACCAGAGCAGGGGCCTCGCGGGAAAGACCCTGGGGAGCCCCGCAGAGGCAGGGCACACGACGGCGCTCACCCCTCACCCTCCTCCCCATCAGGAGCTCAGGGATCCTCACAGCTCTGAGGACCAGCAGTGTGGGAGCACTCACCCACCTCACTGGGACCCGCCAGGCTGGGGCATGCAGGAGCACTCGCCTGGGCCACGAGGGAGCACTCACCTGCCCTCACCTCGGCATGCGGGAGCACTCACCCACCCTCACTGGGTCACATGGGAGCACTCACCCACCCTCCTCTGGGGCATACAGGGGCACTCTCCTAACCTCGCCTCAGCATGCAGGAGCACTCACCTGCCCTCGCCCGGGTGCACGGGAGCACTCACCTGCCCTCGCCCGGGTGCACGGGAGCACTCACCTACCCTCACCTTGAACCTCTTGGCCTGGTGCACGCAGTGGGCGGCCGTGAGCACGTAGAACTCGCTCAGGATGGTGCCCCCGCAGAAGCCCTCGTTGTCCTCATTGACAAGCAAGGCCTGTGGGGACAGAGTGACCGAGGTGGAACGGCTCTCCCTCGCTCCCAGGCCCAGCCTCCCCACTGCCCTGTCTGCACCTCTCCCAGAGGTGGCCCCTGTGGTCAGTGCGCGGCAGACACCACAGCCAGGACCCGCCTGCTGGGTGCAGCCGTCCTCATCCCCGAGCAGGCTCTGGCCCGGGTCTCCATCTAGAAGGCTCCACTGCACCTTGCAGGCCTCAGACCTACCTCCTCCCACAGCTCACTTCTGGACTGCACAGGACTGGCCTGGTGGGGCTGCCCACGCCCAGCTTCCCAGGTCCCCCGGCAGAGGCTCCTCCTCCCCGGCCCACCAGCCCTCAGGGTGCGGGTCCCTCGCACGCGTGCTCTGAGCCGGACCCCAGCTGCCCGCCTGCCCTGAAGGAGGCCCAGCAGCCCCGGGCCAGAACCAAGCGCACCCAGACGCCCGCCTGAAGGCCGCGCAGACATGCTCCAGATGTGCCCGCCACGGCCCACGACACTTGCACCCAGCCTGGTCGTCTGCACCCCGCCCTGACCCGCTCCACTCCGGCCTGGACATGTCTGGGCCTGCGCGGCTCGACCCACTTTCCCCCAGAGCCACGTCGAGGCCTGTCCCCTTCCCCCAGCAGGGACGGCCCCTCGGGCCCCTGCTGTCCCGGGCACCCGTGGGCGACCATCAAACCCGGTGCCCCTCCCATGGCCAAGCCAAGGCTTCCCCTGCTGACCCTGCCCCACCGCTGTGCCCCGCCCGGGACGCGGGAGGAGCGGTGAGCACAGGGGCCGTGCGGTCGAGGTGGACGGGGCAGCTCAGGCGCTCACATGCCAGCCCGGCCCTTGGCCAGTTCCCCACAGGCCTAGGGAGGTGGTGCTGGACCCGCAGTCACCTGCCAGGGACACTCGCCATCGGGGCACTTCTCACCGCCCACGATGCGAACCAAACTGCTGCTGTCCTGGCCGGAGCTGTCCTCGGTCCTGTTGAGGTCGAGCAGCTGGGCCGGGTCCTGCGTGGGGGGCAGCTCCTCGGCGTCCGGCAGCTCTGGCAGCGGGGAGGGCTCGGGGCTGGTCGCCCTCTTCCTGCGCTTCGGGGTGGGCTTCCCACAAGGGAAAGCGCCTGAAAGGGGAGTGAGGGTCATCCAGGGAGGCTTCAGCCACACGCACACCCGCTCTCCAGGACACCGCACACACGCGAACATGGCAGGACACATGCACACACATCAGCAAGTGTGAGCACGCATACATGTGCATGCATGTCCACACGCACACCTATCCCACGCAGGGTTCTGTGTGCGCATGCAAATGTGGCAGCATGCACATGCATGTAATCGCGTGAGACACACATGTGGAGTGCAGGCACAGCAGCACACGTAGGCGCATACATGTGCACACGTGTGCGGGGCTCTGCGTGCACACACAACATGGTAGCACACAGGAGCACACGTGTACATGCATGGACTTGCATGACACGTGCGTGGGGCTCTGCATGCACACACAGACACCTCTGAGGCCCTGCTGGCCGCCACCCTGTGGATGGTGAGCCTGGTGGTGTCTCTCTCAGCCAGCGGAGCTGCAGCCCCCGCCGAAGCCCCGGCGTCCCCCACGGCCACCCCAGAGCCAAGGGGCGGTCACATGGCCCATTGCTAGGGGTCCACGGAGGCAGCCCTCTCTCTCCTGCCTGTGGCCCCGCGGGCCTCACCTGTGGCCACGCAGGACTGGCCGTTGTCGGCAAGGACGTAGCCCTGGGCACAGGAGCAGACCACATCGTGGCGCTCCTCTCGGCAGAACTGGTCGCAGTCCCCGTTGTCCAGGCTGCAGAACCTGCGCGTGGCTGTGGGGGGGGGGGGTCACAGACCCTTGGTTGGGCGGCTGGGAGGGGCCCGCAGCCCAGGGCCATCACCCCTGCCGCCACCCACACCCGAGGGAGCGGGTGCAAGGCGATCCCTGACCGACCCAAGGGGCACGGGAGCCCTGAGGGCCACACGCAGCAGAGGACGGGCCAGTCTCTGCCGGGGCGGCAGGAGCCTTACAGGGGGTTGTGCGGCCCACGGCCTCCCAACCAGGGCGGCCCGGAGGTGACCTGGTCGAGGGTGGGCCCCAAAGCCGTACTACCTCAGAACTGAGCCTCTGGGAACCCACAGCCCCCGACACTGACTCTCAGCAGGACCCAGAACTCACGCAGCTCACAGTTCTTGCCGTCGAACCCGAGTGGGCAGGTGCAGGAATAGGTGCCGATGCCGTCTTTGCACTGGCCCTGGTTCTGGCACGGGCTGCTCTCACATTGGTTGCCGTCTGCGGAGAGAGGTTTGCCGGCGACAGGGAGGCGGTGCTGCCCGGCCCAGCTGTGCCCTCTGGCGTGGCCATTCCCACACCCTCCCTCGGGTGAGTTTGGGCTCGGAGGGAGGCTGGCTCAGGGTCTGGGCCTGCTCGGGGCTGAGGCTGACGCTGGCCCGGTGCCCACGAGCACTGCCCCGGGAGCACCCCTCTGCCGGTCGGCCCAGAGCCCCAGGGGCGAGGTCCTGTTTCTATGCCAGAAGGTCGGGTCTCAGGTGTTCACGTGGGGCCTGCTGCCTCCCCAAGAGAGGACTGACTGAGGAAGGAGCCAAGCGGGCGTCTGTGGAAACTCCCAGGATGGGAGAGTGGGGGGTGGGGAGGCGGGGGGAAAGACCCTCGTGGCCTCCCAAGAGCGGAGTGCTCCTCACCTATGTACGTGTTCCAGAACTCGTTCTGAAAGGGAAGAGAGAACAGTGTGGGTCAGCCCGGCCCTCCTGGCCCCCGTCAGAGGCATTTCTCCATCACCCTGGATCTATGGCCCGTGGCAACTCCCTTCTTCCCTCTCTTTGGGCTTTTAGTGGTGCCGGGCACGTGTCCAGCCCGATGCCCTCGCCTGCCCAGCTTAGGGGTCGTTGGGCTCCGCAGCTGTGCAGGGGGCAGGTGAGTCTCTGGGTGCCCCTGCGGGGCGAGGGTCCTCCTCACTGACCAGAAGGCCTTGCCGTGAGGCGGCTTCAGTCTCCGGCTGCCCGGGTTCGCCCTCTGCCCCGGAAGCATCAGGACGGGCTTGTGTCAATGGGACGGGACTTCGGCCAGCCTGACATTGAGGCATCGATGAAGCGGGAGATAGCCCACGTCCCCACAGGCCTGTCTGCCCAGGGCCAGCCCACGCCGACTTGCTCCGTCTCGCCTGTTTGGTCCGTTTCAGGCTACAGCCCTCGCCAGCTCTTACTGGATCTGCGCGTCGATGCTACATTTCCTTTAGTTTCATTTGTGGCATTTGAGACTCGCTCCCTGCCCTGTGGCAGCTGTGCCACGGGGCCCGTCTCATGCGCTGACCTCACCAGAGGCCTCTGTGCTTTGGGTGAAATCCCCCGAGTCTCTTTTCCTTGGCTCGCTCCGGTCCAGGGGCAGAGAAGGGGCAGAGCCAGGTGTGGGGTCAAGCCCACCATGGTTCTTTGCCGCCTTTATCAGACTGAAGCAGAACCCCAGGATTTGGCCTGTGCCCCGCCGGGCCCAGGGTCTTCTCCTGACTCCTGCTCTGTGCACGGGGTGGGTCCTCGGGGTGCTCAGGGGCCCAGGAGCTGCTGGGGTGGAACCCTGGGCTCCACACGTGAAGCGCGAGCTCAGCCTGCCAATGAGAACTCCCACAGGAGGCGCCTCTTGTCAAGCAGGACCGTGGGCTTCAGGCGCCGCGCTTCCCACGGCCCACGGCGGGGCCTCACACGGGCACTGTCCCAACACCTACCACCTGGCGCTCCCACGGGAGGTCGTGCACTCCCCTGCTCTGTGGAGACAGGGTTCAGGAGATTCCCTGTGAGTAGTGGCTCTGGGTCACTCTGCTGTCAAACACGGCTCCTGCAAGCCCAGGGAGCCTGGGAGTCAGCCCATCCCACAGAGACCCCTCGCCTCCTGCACCCCTCCCTCCCCTCCTTCCTCCCCTCCTCCCTCCCTCCCTTCCTTCCTTCCTTCCTTCCTTCCTTCCTTCCTTCCTTCCTTTCTTCCTTTTTCTTCCTTCCTTCCTTCCTTCTTCCCGCCTTCCTTCCTTATTCTTCCTCCCTTCCTTCCTCCCTTCCTCCTTCCTTCCTTTTCCTTCCTTCCTTCCTCCCTTCCTCCTTCCTTCCTTCTTCTTCCTTCCTTCCTTCTTCCCGCCTTCCTTCTTTATCCTTCCTTCCTTCCTTCCTTCCTCCCTCCCTCCCACCTTCCCTTGTTCCCCTTTCTTCCTTTCTTCCTTATTTCCATCCATTCATCCGTCCTTCCTTCCTCCCTTCCTTCTTTTTACCCTCCTTTCCTCCTTCCCTCCCTCCCTCCGTCCCTTCTTCCACCCACCCACCCGTCCGCCTATGAAACTCTTCAGGCATCAGCCACCCACCCAAACATCTCTCCACTGATGTCATCCACCCGCTCCACCCACTCCTGTGCCGGGTGACCCAGCTCTCTGCCATCCACCCACCCATCTCTCGCCTACTCACCTATGCGCGTCCACCTACTCAGTGCGCCGAACCATCCCTCCGAGTCATCTCCCTCCCTCCTTGGAAGCTGGCGTGCCACCTTGTACCAGCATCAATAGTTGCGCTGTCCCCACAGTGTCAGACTTGGGGGTGTGGGGGGAGTGCTGCAACCCGGGTGTCTGCTGGGTGGTTCTTATCCTGGATCGTGTCTGTCTTTCCATCCCTGCTTCTACCTGCTCGGTGTTTGGGGGTGTCCATGCATGCCCGGTGCTCTCCTAGATGCCGTGGAGAATAGAGAAAGAGGAAACATGTTTTTTGCCCCCAAGGAGCAGCAATCCAGAGGGAAGATAAGGCAGAGGCAATTAGAGGACAACGGAGGAGAGTGTGTAATTAAATGATAAAGCGTCTGGCTGGGGAGATAAGGGCAGGAGCTCCGGAAGGGCAGCAGGCTGGGGCCTGGGCCACCTGGGAGGAGGAGAAGGAGGAGGAAGTGGAGTTCAGTGGACCTGAGGCCTGGTGGGCCCTGAGCAGGAGGTGGGGTGCACCGGTGAGGGGAAGGGCAGAGCAAGGTGCCAAGGAGGAGGGGGAGGACGGAGCTACCTCCAGAGGGACCCAGACGAGTCATCTCCCTTCACAGTCCCAGCCCAGGTTCCCCGGGTCTTAGGACCCTCCCCTGAGCCTTGGGATATGGGAGATGCACTTGGGGGGAGGGGGGCAAGGGTTCCCAGGCAGATGATGGCTGGTCTCCTCTGGCTGTAGGACTTTGGAGCACTGATGAGCAACTACTCGCTCCCACCGCCCCTGCCCACCTACCACGTCCTGCTGGAGGGTGAGGGGTTGGGTCAGTCGCTGGGCAACTTCAAGGATGACCTGCTCAACGTGTGCATGCGGCACGTGGAGAAGATGTGCAAGGCCGACCTGAGCCGCAGCTTCATCGAGAGGAGCCACATGGAGAACGGTAGTGGGCTGCGGAGGGGACTGGAGACAGGGGAGAGGACTGGGGCCCTGGGGAGGGTACTGGGACCCGCAGGAAGGTACTGGGGCCCTGGGGAGGGTACTGGGGCCCGGCAGAAGGTACTGGGGCCCTGGAGGAGGATACTGGGCCTCGGAGGAGGGTATTGGGGCCCAGAGGAGGGTATTGGGGCCCAGGGGAGGGTATTGGGGCCCAGAGGAGGGTACTGGGGCCCGGTGGAGGGTACTGGGAGCCCGAAGGAGGGTACTAGGGCCTGGAGAAGGGTATTGGAACCCAGAGGTGGGTATTGGGGGCCTGAAGGAGGTTATTGGGACCCCAGAGAAGTGTACTGGGGGTCCAGAGAAAGTATTGGGGGCCCAGGGAAAGGTAATGGGGCCCGGAGAGGGTATTGGGTGCCCCACAGGAGGATATTAGGGCCCGGAGGAGGGTATTAGGGACCAGAGAGGGGTATTGGGTACCCAGAGAAGGGTAGTTCAGGACTGCCCAGTTCAGATGCTCAGGCCCTGCCCCCTGCCCCCACCCTGGGCTTGCTGTTGGCGGGGACGGAGCCCCCACACCTCACTGGCTCTGAGGCCTCCCCGCGTGGTGTGTGCCATGGGTCAGCCTCGGGTAAAGCTCCACAGAGTCCCACGGAAGCTCAAATTCCCATGGGGGGGCGTCTTGAGGGGGGATGGGGTGGTGCTGGCCTGTCTTGGCTGCGCTGGGCAAGGTTGAAGCCTGAGGGGCACTGGGACCCACCCATGGAAGACCCCCCAGCCCATGAGAGCACCCCCTCCCACAACCCTTCCCAGCCAACCAGCCCAGCTTGGAATCTGCCCCTCCCCCCAAAGATGCAGCTGGTTCAGGGCTTGAACCCCAGCTCTGCCTGTGGGACCTAGGAAAGCGGCCCCAGTCCCCTGTCTGTCTCGGCGACCCCAGAGGCTGCTGCACAGAGAAGTAAGAGTGGACCTCGCAGGGGCCAACCGAGGTGCAGACACCCCAGGGCCCAGATGTGGGCCCAGAGCCCTTCCCCTGAGGGGGTCAATCCCTGGGATGGGAAAGGGAGAGCCCAGTATGCCTTGGGGCAGTCCCCTCACCCAGCTATGTCCCCAGGGAGTGACCACCGCTACATGAACAGTTACAACAGCTACAGCAGTGAATGGAGTGCTCCGGATACCATGAAGAGGTACTCGATGTACCTGACACCCAAGGGTGAGTCAGCCTGCCCTCGGCTGGGGGGCTTGGGGCGGGGTCTGCCTGCCCTCAGACACATATGCACACGTTTGTATATGCACAGACGCATGTACATACACACATATGCAAGCAAAAACAGAGACATGGGTGTGTGCAAATGGTGGGAGGGACTGAGGGGCCCCAGAGGTGAGCTCAGGAGACAGAAAACTCTGCCCCACTCAGGTTGGGCTACTGGGGGAGTCTGGGCAGACAGGGATCCTCCCCCCACACTGCCTGTGGGAGTCAACACCCTGCACAGGTGCAGACAGCTGGGGTGCCCTGGGCTGGCCTGGGTCAGGCGGGACGGTGGGGTGAAGGGACAGGTTTCTGCAATGCCCCCTGTGCTGGGGTCAGGAGGGGTCCCTGCCCTGAGAAGGGGCTGAAGGCAGGCCAGGAGGGGCCAGGAGAGTGAAGGTGCCTGTCCTGGGAGTCTGGGGGGGCAGCACCTAAGGGAGACACAGGCCCCCGGGGGTCCCCACACCGCTGCCCCTGCTGGCCCCCGCCCTGACTGGCACCCTGGCCCGTGCACTGGTGACCCTCGCGGCTGCTGTGGGTGCCCACCATCCTAGGTCTCCAGGACTGCGTCAGGGGGATAGGGGTCCCGCCTCTCGGACGGGGACCCGGGATGACTCGGGTCTTGCACTGGACCGTAAGGTGCTTCTCAGAGGTAGCAGCCAGGCCCCAGGAGGTGCGGGGCAGACTGGGCAGGAGCCGGAGGGCCCTGGCCTCGAGTAGCCGCATTTCTGCCACCACGGCCCTTCTTTCTGCCCTACAGCCGGAGCCCGGACGTCCTACCAGCCCGGGTCGCCCAGCCGCCTCTCCAAGGAGACCAACCAGAAGAACTTCAACAACCTCTATGGCACCAAAGGTGGGCGCAAGCACGCACACGTGTGTGTCTGTGCGGGTGCGTGTGGGAGCGTGTTTGCGTGGAGGTGCTAGTGTGCGTTCTGCGTAGGAATGTGCGTGTGTGATGTCACCCACGGGCAGGGCAGTGGGATGTGCCTCAGCCCCTGTTCTCCCCAGGGCTCAGCAAGTATGGAGGCTCGGGATCTCCCCTGACAGTCCAGTGCTGAGTTGGACCAGGCCACTGGGGTTGGACCACATGTACCTACGGCCAGAAACAGGGGGCCTGGGCTTGGTCTGTGCCCCTGAACCCGCCTGTGGGCGTGGCCAGTGCTGGTGGGCGTGGTCTACGTCCAGAGTCCTGCCCATGGGCGTGGCCTGTGCTCCTAGGCCCGCCTGTGGGCGTGGCCTGTGCCCCTAGGCCCGCCTATGGGCGTGGCATTATCCTGCTTGTCCGGTGGTGAGACCTAGCACCGGACCCACCATGAGGACTGGAAGGACGTGGGGGGCTTGTGAGGATCCTGCCTGTGAGATCAGGTTCCTGAGGAGCAACACTGCCCCATCCCCCCAATTCACGACAGGCAGCCAGAGGTGACGCAGCATCAGCCTCCCAGCACCTGAGTCAGCTAAGGGGGCAGCCCCCAGGCAGGGGTCCGGCCGTGTGGGTGGCTCAGCCTGGTAGCGGGGACGGGGGGTCTGCGGGGGCCCCACCATTGTGTGTGTGTGTGGACACAAGGGCCAGCGGGCTGGGCAGGGCCCCACCACTGTGTGTGTGCATGAATAGCAAGCAGGCGGTCTATGGGGCCCCGCGGCAGCCCCTGGGGTGTCGGGGCCCCTTGCTGACACTCTGGTCCATAGGGAACTACACATCGCGCGTGTGGGAATTCTCCTCCACCATCCAGAGCTCTGAGGACTCGCCCCCCGTCCAGGGGAACTCCTCCTTCTCCCTGAAAGGTGAGCCCCGCTCCTGAGCCCTGGCAGCCCTGCACCCGAGCCTGGGGTGCACCCCCCTCCCTCCCTGCCACAGAGGCTCTTCAGCCTCACCCCCACACTCCTCCACCTAAGCCCCCACAATGCCGGGGCTGCCGGGGGGGTGGGGGCAGGTGGTCTTAGGCTCTTGGGGGCCACCTGTCCCCCAAACTTTGAGACAGGCCAGTGACTCAGAGGGTCGGTCTCCTGTGCCCTGGGCTGGGTGACGGGAGCAGCCTGGAGCCAGACCCCAGGGGATTCCTCATGTCTCCTTGGAAAGCCGGGGTGCCCTGGGCTGGGGCTCAGTCGGCCTGCCCATGGGGTCCCAGATTCAGGCCCAGAGGAAGGGTAAATGGGTCGAGCGACAGAAGGTGGGGAGGGTTGACCCAGGTTCAATCCCTGGCATCCCATATGCCCCCCCCAAGCATGCCAGGAGTGATCCCTGAGTGCAGAGCCAGGAGTAACCTCTGAGCATCACTGGGTGTGACCCTCCCAAAAAAAAGTAAAAAAAAAAGAGAGAGAGAGGCTGAGCAGGCTGGAGTGGGCAGCTGGGGGACACGCAGCCCCCCAAGGGGCACTCAGGCTGCAGACCGAGGGCTCTCATAAGAGGGGCCAGGGGAGGGGGAAGGGGCTACCACCCGGCTGCCAGCGTGGCAGCCCGATGGCCACTCCAGCAGTCCCAGGAGGTGGGACAGGAGACAGTCCCCAGTGTGGCCAGGGGCGCCTGCACACCCAGCGTCCCCCTGGGGGAGTCCCCGGAGGAGGCAGCGGCCCCTGGGCCAGGCGCCCCCAGGCTGCTGACGCCCCCTCTCTCCCGCAGGCAGCGGGAAGGGCCCCTATCAGCTCAGCACCCTGGGCCGGGCCACCGCGGAGGTGTCCAACCCTCGGGAGCGCGGTGGGCCGCTCAGAGACCACACGGGTACCTGCCTGACCCTTGCTCCCGGGGCTCGCGGCCCCCAGACCCCCCTGGTTGAGGGGTGCTGCCGCACTGCTACCCTCCAGAACCCTGCCCGCTGAGCTAGGCTGCCCACCCCTTCCTATGGCTCCCCAGGACCCCTGGGCCCTCTCTGGAGCAGCGGGTGAGATCCACTGGTTTCTCATCCGCGTCCTGTATCTGTTCCCCCACCCCCACCTGTGGGGGCATGGGAAGGAGCCCCTCACACCCCCCCTGACCCCCAGTCCCACACCTATATCTTCTAGCACGGAGCCCCCGCCTTGGCGGCTGCCTGAACCCCAACCCCATGCAGGCTCCCGCGAGCTGAGCAGGGTTCCCCAGGAGGGGGGCTGGCATCATGTGGGTGCTGGCTGGGAGTGGTCTCATGCACGGGCAGCTGGGGGCCAGGGCCGGGGTGCTTTGGGCCCGGCCAGCTGTGCTGGGGGCGCTATGCTATCTGCAGGGAGGCAGAGGAGGCTCAGTAGCGGGACCGGGGGGTTCTCAACCTGAACTAGGGTGACCTGCTCCCAGCCCCCCTGGCCTGCTCCTCCCCTTTCTGTCTGCCTGACTGCCTCCTCCCTTTGGCCGGCACCCCCAGGATTTCCTGTGGTGCCCCTGGCTCTTGAGGGGCTGTGGAGCTTGGTGACTCTTTGGAGAAGGATGTGAGCTGCCTGGTGCCTGCGTGGGGCAGCAGCCCTGCCCCCCTAACCCCCGACTCTCACCCCCGACTCTCACCCCCTAGGCTACCCCTCCCTCCTTCGGAGCCAGAGCCCCAAGGCCCAGCCCCAGACTTGGAAATCTGGCAAGCACACCATGCTGGTGAGTGAGGGGCTCCGTGAGAGCCCACTGGGACAGGCATGGCCCTCCCCACCCCCACTATTCCCCCTTGTGTAGGGCCCGTGGGAGGATGGAGCGAGGGGCTGGGATGAAAGGGCCTGAGCATTCAGCCAAGATGGGCCTGACCTGAGCACCTGCATTCAGCCAGGGTGGGCCTGACCTCAGCACCCGCATTCAGCCAAGGGTGCTGGAGAGACTGGGGCCAGGCTGTGGAGGCCCAGTGAGAGCTGGGCTTGTCCATCTGTGTAAACGTGGGCGTAAGAACCCCTCAGGCAAGGGTCCTGGTGTGCCCTGAGTGGGTTTCCTGCAGAGCAGGAAGGGGGGTGGCACTCGGGGGTGTGGGGGCTTCCATGGAGAAACCACTTGGATGAGGCTCAGGTCACGCCCGCGACTGGCTGGCTGGAGTCTAGGTCGGGCTTGAACCCGGGACCAACCCTGGGCAGAGAGCACAGGGGTTAGAGCGCAGGGCTCGGGGATGTGGGAGCAGAGTCTGGGGTGCCCTGACGCTCCTGTCCCCCCGCAGTCTCACTACCGGCCGTTCTACGTGAACAAAGGCAACGGCATCGGCTCCAACGAGGCACCTTGAGCGAGCCGCGCCTGCACCCGGCCCCAGCCTGCCCACCGCTCTCGCCTGCTCAGCTCCTGCTCTCGGGCCTGCTCTACGCTGGACACTGGTCATCCCTGGCCAAGGGCGGGCCACCTCCTGCTGGACCCCCCTCTGCTTGCTGGCAGGCTGGGTACCGGGTGCCCCAGGCCTGCGGGTCACTGCGGGGCGAGTGGAGCCCGTCACCTTCCAGTGGGCCGCCCCTCCCCCAGCTGCCCATCGAGAGGATTCAGAATTGGGGGCCCCAGTGCCCGCCTGGCGGAGCTGCCCCCACTCTGCGGGGAGCCCCCGTGGGTCCACATTGCACTGCCGGGCCTGGGGACTCACTGCGTCTCCCTCCTCCGAGTCACCCCGACTTTCCGGGGGGGCCCGGTGCTGGCCCCGGAGCTGAGGGTCTCCCCGGCCTCCTCCTTCCTCTCACTGCCCCCTGGTGGCCCCAGGCCTGGGGAAGAGACCAGGCGCAGGGTTGTGGGGGGTGGTGGCCAGCTTGCAGGGGTGAGGGGGCAGGGAAGGGCGTTCTGCTTGGCACCCCCCTCCGGAATAAACTGTTTATCACTCCCTCTCGTGTGTGACTGTGTCTTCCTGGGCTCAGGAGAGCGTGCCCCCTCGCCTTCCCCCAGTGATGCCTGGGGGACCCCCACGCCCTTATTTTCCGCTGAGTGCCGGGGTGCATGGTTGCCAGGCCTTGGCCAGTGATGAGCAGCAGAGGGAGGAGGGGGCTGGGGAGCAGCGGGCCCCCAGGTCGGCCTCCCAAGGGAGCCGCTCTCCCAGCCTGAGTGCAGGCTGACCAAGGCTCCCACTGAGGGTCTCAGCCAATGACGGGATCCGGGGGAGCAGCCCTCCTGTTTTTTTCCCTTTTTGGGTCACACCCGGCAATGCCCAGGGGTTACTCCTGGCTTTTCACTCAGGAATTACTCAGGCGGTACTCAGGGGACCATCTGGGATGCTGGGGATCGAACCCGGGTCGGCTGCGTGCAAGGCAAACGCCTTACCCGCTGTGCTATCGCTCCAGCCCAGCCCTCCTGGTTTGAGGGTCCAAAGAAGCAGATGAGGCCTCCTGTCCCATGAACCTGCAGCAGCCTGTAGGGCAGTCAGAGACGGCTTCCTGGAGGAGGTGAGCAAGCAGGGAAGAAGCGTGGCCAGGATGGAGGGGGCCAGGGTGCCTCCTGGAGGTGGGAGCTCAGGGCGCTCTTCCCTGCCCCATCAGCTGTGCCCCCCACCCCCAGCTGGTTCCTGCTGTCTCTGGGCTGGCCGCCCCATCTCCCTGGACACTCCTCCAGGCCTTCCCGAGCTGGTGTGGATGGAAGGAACCGGACAGCTCAGGGCTCCGTACAGGGGCGGTGGGGACCCCCCATTTCTGAGGCCTCGTCCCACGGGCCCCGGGCCCCATCAGAAAGGTTGCGGGGTCCCCACACTGCCTGTGCTCTCTGGCCCGGCCTGCGGGGCCACCCCCGTCTGTGGTGCCGGCACCCCCAGACCAGGCTCCTGTGGACAGGCGTCCGAGGGGGCACGGAGTGAGCAGAGGCTGCAGGGAGCAAACTGTCCCTGCGGGGGGCGTGGGACGTCCACGGCCGAGGGCCACGCTGTGGAGCCGGCTGGTCCGGCCGCCCCGGCCCAGCTGTGACCTCGGCCCAGCTCCAGCCTCTGGAGCCTCGGCCAGGCCCGGGCCTCCTGGGAAATAAACAGCCGCACACCTGGCAGGGCACGTGCTCCCTAATTGGGACAGGAAAATATTATTGTTGTTGAACTGGCAGCAGCCGCAGCAACAATGTCCCCGCGTGGGACACAGCCTGATTTTCTCGTCCTCCGGAGCCCGGGACCTTTGCACAGGAAGGTGTGGGGGCCGCTGGACCGTCCCTACCTTTCCGGTCCCCGGCACCCGGGCGCCCTGCAGTTCTGAATATGGCCGGCAGGTGGCAGCATCCCACCGCAGTTATTGGGCCCTGAGCCGACCTTCTGGAGGTGGGCGGGGGGACTGGAGACCCCCAGTCTTTACACTCCAGAAAGCCCCTTCACCCCTGGAAACCGAGACGGAGACGTGGAAGATGACAGGCAACCAGGTGCTCGCGGCTTGCTCCTCTGAGCCCTGCCCCTTAGGGCACAGGGGATCAGTGGAGGGTCCTCTCCCCCTCACCCCGCCCCCAGGGAGGGTCCCAGGGCTGCTGAAGGAGTTGGGGGCCCTCTGTGCAGGGCCCAGCTGCAAGCTCTGGGGGGAAGCCTGGCGCGGTGGGGGCGGGAGGGGCCAGGGTGCAGGAGCAAGCAGCTTGGAAGTGGGAGCAGAGGGGTGAGCTGAGAGTCACAGGGGACCTGGGGGTGGGTGGCTGTGGAGGGTGGTGTCTGGGACAGGGCCTGGGGTCAGGCCAAGCCCCTGCTCTGGGCCGTGTCGGGGCCTGACTTGTCCTCGGGGCCACGGTGCGTAGGACTTCTCCCAAGTCCTTCCTGTGCCCCCTCCCCACGTCACCTCTGCAAAGTGGGGTATGCGGGGTGAGAGGCAGCGGGCAGAGGGGCACTGCGAGGCCGCACTAAGAACCCACCAGGCCCAGGTACTCTGGGAATGGACGCAGGTGCACAGGGGGAGGAGGAACTCTGCTGGCTCCAGCGCCCCTCGTTCCCGGCGTGGGCAGATGCCGCGGTCTTCACCCCCGAGGCTGAGTCTGGCAGAGAAGCCAGATCAGAGGGAGGGAGGCTAATGCCTCTCCCCGCGGGCCCGGCTGGCACTCCATGCACGGGTGGCCGGGGTAATTAATTTACACATTTCATTCTGCTTAAACTAACCGGCTCCTCTGGCCGCCTTCTCCGCGGGGCCAGCTCATGCTGGGCCTGCCAGAGGCGTCCTCCGCTGGACGGCGGGGATGCCGCCTTCGCTGTTGCCTGGGCCCCTGGAGCTCGGGCTGGTCTCTGAGGTCACCCCAGCTGCCCCATGGGCCTAACATCACAGGAGGGAAAGGGGAGGGGGCGCTCCTGCAACCCCTCCCAGGGCATGAAGACCCCCGTTGTGTGTGGGGGCTTGCAGCGCGAGGAGTGGAGGTGGTGCGGGTGCTTGGGGGCAGGGAAGAGGAGAAGCCTGGGCTGAGTCAGTGGGGGGGGCAGGAGGCTTCCTGCTGGGTCCCTCCCTCCCTCACCTCTGTGTCACTGGGGTGCATCCCCTTCCCGCCACAGTCAGTGTCCCCAAATCAGCAAGGCTGGTGTGCGAGTGTGGGTGTCCCTGGAGGCCTGGGTGGGGGGTGGGGAAGCTCAGTTTCTCCTGGATGGGGGAGGGGTGAGCCTCAGACGCTCCACGGGGGTGAGGGGGCCCTCCTCCCCCAGCAGGGTCAGGGCTGTGAGGGGGGGCTAGATTCCCTGCTGACTGCAGACCCCGGGGCGCACTGGGGCCACCCCACCTCTCTCTAGGCCCCCAGTCGGGGTCAGCTGCTCCTTCCCACCATGTCCCTGTCCTGGGGACGCTCCCAGCTCCTCCCCGGCTCTGGGGTTCCGCTTGGATGTTCCGGCTCCAAATCCTGCAGGATTTAATATCCACTGTAATCTACCAGCACCCGTGGGCATTAGCGAGGGAAACTCAAATTGAAAACGCCCCCGCCTCCATTTCCCCCGTGCAGTTGGAGAAGGCGGCTGTCCTGCACTCACGGAAACCCCCCGCCCCGCGGCCCCCTTGCTCTGTGGTCCTCACAGATGCCCCCCCACGCACCCCACGAGAGCAGGGACCTGGAGCCCCCAGCCAGAAGCAGTGAGGCGGGTCCGCTGGGTCTTTAGTTTCCTTGAAGATGCGATTTCGCAGTAGGAAGACAAAAAACAAAACAAAACAAAACAAAACCAAAAAAGTAAAATATGGAACTTACTCTAAGCCCCCCTACTCCAGGTCCCATGACTCAGAGTCATGCTCAGGGTCTGAGAAGCAAGACAGAGACCCCCAAAGGCTCGCACTTCACACCCCAGAGTGAGCCCCTTTATGCAGTATTAAACCCTTATCCCGTCCCCCAAGACCCTGGCATTGTGGCGAGGGCCCCTGGTGTGTGGCGTCTCAGCCCCACTCTGAGCTGGGGCGCCCCTGTGCTCTCTGGGGTGCTCACCGGGGGTCACTATGGCTCTCCCTTGTGTGGTTGTTGGGGTCCCTGATTGCTGAGCAGCTGGGACCAGGCCTGGGATAGGACCTCAGGGCAGGTCCTGGAGGACCCCGAGATTCCCCGGGCCCCAGAAATGAAGCTGCCCACCTGAGACTCATGCAGACTCACAGGTGTCCGCGATAGAGCAGAGGGCCGGCTCTATCAGCCAGGCTCTGCTCAGGGGGCTGCACGGGGTCCGACCCCCGCAAAGGGAATAAACAGGGGGGTCCCCCATGCCCTCGGCCCAGGCCTCGGCCCAGGCCCTGCCCTCCTGGCATGACCACCTTGCAGTGTCCGCCACAAGTAGGTTCCCGCCACCCCGTCCCCTTGCCCTTGGCCCCGTCTCCAGAGCGCACCGGACTCTGGGCTGTGGGGCCTCGGGGACCCGAACGCCCAGCAAGGCTGCGGCCTGCTCCTGCCCCACAGACTAGCACCCAGGGGCGGGGGCTGGGCTCTGCGCAGTGCTGGCTCTCAGAGGCTGGTGGAGGGGTGCCCGGGGGCGCCCAGGGGGCTCCCTCTGCACCCGAGCATCTCATCTGGGGCACCAAGCAGACCCGCCCGTGCAGCGCAATCCACTGGACCGGGGACCCACCCTGGACTGCTTTTCAAGCAGTGGAGGGGGAGCTCCTGAGACGCTGGGGCCGGGTGGGGGGCAGGGATGCGGGGAGTGGGATGCTGGGGCCGGCAGAGTGTCACCCGCTGTCCCCAGATGCATCCCTAGATGAGGTCGCCAGCCCTGTGACAGGGTCAGCCTTGGGGGCACAGGGGTCGGCTGGGGGCAGTGTCGCTCAGGAAGTTAATCAACCGTGGGATTGCTCAGAAGTCCACAGTGAGCATCTCCCTGCCTGCCCGCCCGCCCGCCAGCCGCTGGCCCCCCACTGCCCCCGGCAATCCCCAAGGCCTGAGGGGCAGAGCTGGGCTTAGGAACGTGTGTTTGCATGGGGTGGGGGTGGGGGCCCCTCTCAGGAGGGACCCAAGGTGCTAGGAGCTGAGCCAGGTGGCAGGTGGCGGTTCTGATGAGGGACAGGCGGGCACTGTTTGTTCCAGGGCGGCTAGAGGGCGCTGGGGAGCGAGGGAGGCCCGTCTGCGCGTGCCTGGGCTCGATTCCATCCTTTGTGCAGTGCTCATGGCCCAGGTGCCTTGGAAGTTTCCAGGCTCCACTGCTGCTGTGGGTCGGCTCCCAGCCCTGCCCCTTTGCAGGGGGAGTCGCTAGCAAGACCTCCGGGGCCGGGCTGCCTCCCTGGCAGGCAGGAATCAACTCCCCCCAACCCCATGCAGTGTGGGGCTCTGTGGAGTCCCCAAGGAAGGGGGCTCAGCTCGTGCCCCCCGGCCCTTCCCGGCTCTGGGCTCGGGGAGCTGCCACTCGGGGTCTCCACGTTCAGGGAATCCGAGTTTGGGTTGAAAGTCTCTGTCCATCCCCTTTGGAGGTCCTTCTCCATGAAGCCAGTAACCATGCTTTTGGGGGTTCCTTGCCCACTGCCGTGGGAATCGGAGACCCACCCCAGGTCTGGTGGCGGGTGAGTGACAGGCGAGCCGCCCCCTCCCAGGCATTGTCACCCCCATGAAGAGAGGGATGTGGGCCAGCGAGGGTCAGCAGAGGCCACACGGACTTCTGGGGCCTCCAGAATATTCCAAGGGGGTCACGGGTGAACACTGTACAAACGGGGAGACAGGGATGAGACCAGGGGACCCTGGAAGGGAAGTAAGTTCAGGAGGTTGGGAAGGCCTGAGAAATGCTTCGGGACCCGTTCTCCTGCCCACCCCGGGGTTTGAGCCAATCTCGGCGCCTCCAGCACAGAAGCTGGGCGGGGCCAGGACTCCCACCTGCTGCTGATTGGCTGACACAAAGCTTCCTGCTACCCACCCACTCCTGGGATGACCCAGACTCGGGCCAGCACCCCCTTTCTCCCAGAGGGCCCCTGGGAAACTGGGGAAGGTGCTGGGCATGGGGGGTCACTCAAGGTGCAAGCCAGAGTCACAGAGATGGGGCAGAGGGATGGGGGGGTCCCGCCACAGGGTCCAGATGGAGAAGACAGAGAGGTGAGAAAGTCTTGGATAGTACAGCGGGTTGGGCGTTTGCCTTGCACGCGGCCAACCCAGGTTCGATCCCTAGCATCCCATATGGTCCCCTGAGCACCGCCAGGAATAATTCTTGAGTGCAGAGCCAGGAGTGTGACCCTCCCCCCAAAAAGTCTTGGACTAGGGGCCTGGGGGAGATGACCTTTGGGGAGGCCACATGGTCCTCCAAGGGCTAAGTGTGGACCTGGGGCCAGAGCAATAAGATGGCGGGGAAAGCACTTGCCTTGCGCACAGCCAACCGGGTTTGATCCCTGGCATCCCATATGGTCCCCTGAGCATCGGCAGGAATGATCCCTGAGTGCAGAGTCAGGAGTAAGCCCTGAGCACCACTGGGTGTGCCTCTCCCCCACCAAAAAATAGACAGGGAGTGGTTGGGGAGATTTTCCCAGGTATTCATGGACAGGGAGACCAGTGCTGTGACCCAGGGGGCCAGGGCACATCCCGTGCCGATCCACGATGGCCTATTACCCTGAAGTACCTTCTGAGGGCTCAGCCCCACCCCCACTCCCTACTCAGGGCACCCGAGGGCTTGAGATCTATCAGCTGGGGGACCCCAGCGCTGATCCCACTCACAAGTGCCTGGAGACAGGAATCCCTTGTTTTATTATCATTTGTTTAGACTCAAAGTGATGCGGTGATGGAGCAAATCTTCATGGTGCCAATTAGCCTGGAAAGTGTCTGTGACAGTGTCGCTAGCACAGCAAAGGGAGACGGATTCTCACAGCGGTGGCAGATTCTCACGGTCCTAGGCAGCATGGAACCGAGACAGACGCCTCTGCCCCCTCCGTTTCCGCCCCGGGCCGGTTTCTGCAAACACCCACCACTCACACCGGGAAGGAGGAACAGACGCCCAGGCGGTGCGGATTTGCATGGGAGGATCTAGAGTGCTTTGGAACTGTTTGTGGAATAAACACAGCGCATCCTCCAGAGCAGTGAGACCACAGGCGCTGGGTCGGGCAGCCTGCGGGATCCTTTGGTTCCATCCCTGGCACCGCATGGTCCAAAAGCGACAAAAGTAGCCCCTCAGAGCAACCACAAACAAACAGAGCCGGTCCCTGTCATGAGAGGCTAGCGTCTGTTGTTGGATAGCAGAGCTCCAACAACAGACAAAGCAGCTTCCTAAGAGAGAATTTTTTGGAGGGGGCCACACCTGGCAATGCTCAGGGGTTCCTCCTGACTCTGCACTTAGGAATTACTCCTGGCGGTGCTCGGGAGACCATTTGGGATGGTGGGAATCGAATCTAGGTCGGCCGTGTCCAAGGCAAATGCCCTACCTGCTGTACTATCACTCTGGCCTAAGGGATGAGAGAATTTTCCTGGGTGCATGCTGGCGTGGGAAGTGGGTGTTTGCCTCTGCTTTGCAATCCCAGGGGACCCTGGATGGCGCAGGACTCACAGAACCAGCTCATCCACCTGGGGTCAGATGAAGGTGTAGACGGGTTGACGGAGACAAGTCGTGATAAGGACTTGTCTCCTGGGACCAGCCAGGGGGCAGCTCTGGAGAGTGGAGAGAGAAATGGATCCGAACCTGGGTGGATCTGAGACCCAGGAAGATCCTGCCTCGTGCTTCTGATCCAAGGGCAGGAGAACCCTGGTCTCAGCTCCAGGCTGCTGTCACGGGTCCTTGCCAGGCCTTCAGCTGGTCGGGCGTGGCCCACCCCCACACAGGGAGCACCATCTGCTCTGTCGGGTCGCAGAAACTCGCACCCAGACAGAGATGCCCCGAATCATGTCTGGCCAAACAGCTGGACTCCCTGTGGCAGAGCAGAGTGGAGAAGGGAGGTGACGTACAGGCCTCTTGGTGACCCTTCTTTCTCACAGGGGCCGTGGACATCACACAGCTTCATTCAACTAGCAGCTGCCGGGCTTGGGCGGGGGGAAGGGAGGAAACGCACCATGAGACGCTGAGATGGGTCGGGCCGGCGCTCGCCCGCCTGGACTGGGTGAGACCCCGCGGGGAAGGGTGAAGCCCGTCCTGTTCTCTCTGCAACTCAGCCTCCAGGAAGAGGGGCTAGGACTAGGAGAGCACAAATGGGACCAGCATTCAGGGTCAGCCTTGAGAGGCAGCTTGCCAGCCATCCCGGGGAGGATCAAGGGCCATCGCGGGCAACCAGGGTCTGAAAGCCAACAGAGGCGCCCCCTGTCTACAGGTCGGTGAAGAACAGGCTTGTGGATGGACTCTTCCAAGTCCTGCCAGGAATGTGGGTGCCCCTGGGCGGCGTGGCGGGGAGTCATGGGTGAGGAGGTCTTTTCCCAGCAGCCCTTCCTGGCTTTGTCAGGACCCAGTCACCACGGAGCCCCAGCCCCGCTGCAAACCTGTCGGGCCGGATTGTGTGGAACAGGATGGAGCAGGCAGGCTGATGTCACACAGTAAGGGGTGTCAGCAGGACGGGCGTTCCTACCCAGGAAAGGCTGGGGGCATCGTGTGATAGGTGGGAAAGCCTGGAGGGTGGTTCCCAGTTCCCTGGGAACTGGGAAGTGCCTGGTTGCAGAGGCCAGAGGCCCCCAGTAGGTGACCACCCTCAGGGGCAGCCCCGCCCACGGCCTTCTCTGGCTGTTGCTTCCTTCAGTTCCCCTGGGGTTTCCAGGGAAGGTTCCTCATTCCTGCCCGGCTGCTTCACTGGGCCCTTAGGGATGCACGGAAAGTCCCCTGGGGTGACATTTCCCTGTGGACGTGGGGATCCAGCTCCAGAGAAGACATCCTGGTTCCTTGCCAGGGGGTGGTTTGCCTTGCACGAAACCAACCTGGGTTCGACCCCCAGCACCCCATCATCAGGCCACATGTGATGCCTGAGTGCAGAACCCCTGAGCATCACCAGGTGTGGCTCCCAAACGAACAAAAAGCCATCCTGTGTCCTCTGATGCCCTGGGGAAGACCACCGTGTCCTTGGGAGCAAATCCAGAGGAGAAAAATGGGCACTCTCTGGCTCTTGACTGACCCCTGTTGTTTATGGCCTATGACCCTGGTGATTTTCTCAACTGCTCTGAACCTCATTTTAATACTAATTCACATCAGTGTGATATTGAGCCTCCAGAGAATCGCACTGACTCAGTAGGGCCCTGAGGATTCCAGGAAGCACACAGCGAGTCACAGAGTCAAATGTGCACAAAGCACATTTTCTTGTCCTTCTGAGTAATATCTGTCCAGCGATGGATGGAGGCAGCGCCTTACTCCTAGGAAGTGGCCCATCTCGGAATGAACTTCCGGTGGTAGAACACGGTTCCAATGACCTTCTCAAGGGAGAACACCGTTCCAGCCAACTCCCTGAGTGCTTGGTCATCAACAGACTGTGGCAGCGGCCATGACCCTCCCAGTGGCGATTGGGCGTTTGTTGGAACCGGAGGAACTGATTGGCTGCTCTAATTGGATGACTCAGTTCATTGTTCTGGGCTCCCCATGATCAAGGTTGGGCAAGCTTTCTCCCAGGCCAGGAGTGTTCTTCTTCACAAGGAAGCTTTTGGTCTGGTTCCGTCCCGATTTTTTAACTCTAAAACTGTGCAACAAAGTGGGGAGGGAGGGCCAGAGAGATAGTACAGTGGATAAGGTGCTTGCCTTGTGCATGGTTGACCCTGGTTCAATCCCTGGCACCGCGGATGGTCCCAAAGTCCCACCAGGAATGATCCAAAGCACAGAGTCAGGAGCAAGCCCCAAGCATCACTGGCTGTGGCCCCTCCAAAAAATATATGCAATGAGGTGTGAGGACTGGCATGTATACATGCACACGCACACACATGATTGTCCCTGCTCTGGCACGTATGCACATGCACCGATCGTCCTGGCTCTCGCATGCACGCACACATGCACACATGAATATCCCCGCTCTGGGACTTGGAGGAAACACTTTCTGCGCCGCCAAATCCTTCACCTCTTCTCAGCCAGCCCCGCTCACAGCAGAAGCCACCTGCCAAATGGCATCGCCTGAGTTTGGTAACTTCCCTTCCCGCCACTGGGCAAGGCGCTGGCTGCTGGCACACTACGCTGCAGCCTGCCATGAGATCAGCTCCGCCTGGCATGGATGGGGTGAGTTGGCACTGCCCAGCCCGAAGGTGCTGGCAGCAGGAGGGGCGGGAGCTGCCGATGACTGGCAGGCAGACCTGTTGCCACTGAAGCTTGGCACCTCTGAACGGCTTGAGCAACTGAGACCGAGAGCTTGAAGAGACGCGCCCAGCTGGCACTCGGTCATGGTTCCTTCCGCCAGAGTCTGTGCATGAGTGTGTGTGTGTGCGTGTGTGTATGAATGTGTGCATGTGAGAGTGTGTGTATGAGTGCATGTGTGTGCCTGAGTGTGTGCATGCATGAGTTTGTGAGTGTGCATGCATGTGAGTTCATGGGTGAGTATGCATGTGTGTGCATGCAGGTGTGAGTGTGTACATGTGAGTGTGTGTATGTATGTGAGAGTGAGTGCATGTATGTGAGTGTGTATGCATGTACGAGTAGGTGTGTGCATGAGTGTATGCATGTGTGTGTGCATGACTGTGTGCATGCATGTGTGAGTGTGTGTACGTGTAAGAGCGTGTGTATGTGTGTGTGTATGTATGTGAGAGTGCATGCAAGTGAGTGTGTATGCATGTATGAGTAGGCGTGTGCATGAGTGTATGCATATGTGTGTATGTGTGTGTGCACAACTGTGTGCGCACGTGTCAGTGTGTTTGAGTATGACAGTGTGTGTGTGTGTGTGTGTGTGTGTGTGAATATGTGTGCATGTGTGTGTGTGAGTCTGCAGAGAATAAGGCATGACTGGGGCCGCATCATCTGGGGAGGCTCCTTGGGGTGCTCTGGGCCCTGTCTCTGGGGAACCCCTGCAGGGGGAATAAAAGCCACGACTGTGCTCTTGGAGCCTGGGAGACTGCTGACATCCCAATGGTTTCTCCTGACAGTGCTGGGAGCTGGCCCATCCATCCCGCGGTCCTTGTTGGGGTCTGCGAGGGCCCTGCTTATCTGCCCAGGGGCTTGAGTGCTGTGCTGGGTGTCTCATTTCTCCACTGCTTGGGGTCAGGAGAGCCAGGGCATCCGAATGCCAGCTGGGTTCCCTGGGCCTGTCTGTGGCTGAGGGGCTTGTCTGGGTGGTTTCAGGAGGGAGCACGGTGCACCCCAGAAGCTCAGGTGCCTCACACTGCTCCCCAAGCCCAGCCCATCACTAGCCGAGCTGTCTTTCAGTCCCTCTTCCTAGATAACTGTATTCCTGGCTCAGACCCTCAGGGGGTGGGAGCTGTCCATCCCGGGGACCCCTGCTCCCCACTGGCTGTGCATCGTCTGATGCCTCCAGGCTCCTGGGCTGACCCCAACAGGCCTGCACAAGGCGGCGGATGGCAGGCGGGGACCCACTAGGAATCAGGAGATGAGGGATTCTCTTTCTAGTTCTTTATGGGTTTCCTGCTTTGAGATGGGCCACGCCACCCTGATTTATTTTTGACAAACGTATCTGCATTATGAATTATATTGGGGATGGAATGGTTACATTAAATCAAAGTTAATTCTCGACTTCTGTTCAGGGTGCCGTAAATAATCAACCCCGGGGTAAGGCTATGGCCTGAAGGTGCCCAAATTATGCTAATGAGAATGATTAAACTTTTGAATTCTAAGTTTCTGGAAGAATAACAATCAGTTAGCATTTACATTTCTACTAGGCACTAGGATTTGCAGCTTTTCCTGAAGCCTCTATTAAATATAAATAACAATATATTTTTTAAAAGCCAAGTTGGGCCCTTTGGGGCATATTCTATTCTCTTTCCTGATCCGCTCCTGTGGATCTGGATGGGCTCAGTGGGCGGCTTAGGCGGGGGTGGGGGGGTGGGGAGGGTGGGGGGGGGAGGGCTGGTGGCTCTCAGCGGCTCATGAGCTACTTGCATTCGTCTGCAAAAGCCAGACATTTTTGCTTTTCTTTGGGTTTTGACTTCTGAGGGGCCACACTCCCGGCGGTTCTGGGAGCTACTTGCAGCCTGGCGCTGGGGAGCAGACAGAGACCAGGAGGTGCTGAAGACCCAGCTGAGGTTCCCACGTGCCAAGCACCGACTCAGCCCTGCACTTTCCCTCTGACTCCAGGAAGCCAGAGGCTGGGCTGGGGGTGGGGAGGAGGATGTTGTACCCTTGTCACAGCTTGTAGGACTCACTGGGGAACAGTGAGTCTATTTCGTACGAATCCATCGGTGAGGGGTCTCGAGGAGCCCCGTGGAGGACGAGCCTTCCGCCCCGTTACCCCCCCGTAAGCAGTGGGGCTCAGGTTAGAACTTTGGCCACGTCCATCCCCTGGTGTTCTCTGTGGCTGTGCTGGAGGTAGCTGGTGCTTCACTTTCTGCACCCACGGTCCCTCCATAAGCCCGGGATGCTCCGCCAGGGCTGCAGGGACCGACTGGCTTGGGGTGGGCAGCTGCGTGGGGAGGCCTCGTCCTCTGAGTGTGCCCGCACAGCCGCTCGGAGGACAGGTCAGCGCGAGGTGAGGCTGCTGGCTGAGCGGCTGTTGTTTACCCCAGCCCGTCTCGTCGCCATGACAACCCGCACCCGTCCTCACCGTGCTGCAGAAGGGTCGCTGCTCCTTTCTCTCCCCGCTTGCTCTGCTGATCCGATTTCCTCCACCACTTACCCAGAAATTGTTTTCGAAAGTGTCTCATTTCAACCGAGTGTGACCTGGAGTAACAGCAAGCGGTGCTCGGCTGAGTTGTTCTTCCTTGTCACCTCTCTGCGGGGCCTTGGGGCACAGGGACCAGGGGGACTCCACCATCTGGCTCTAGATGGCTTGCCACTCCCCATCGGACCCAGATCCTGCCTGGCCCTATGAGACCTGCTGTGCTGTGTCTTTCCAGCTAAGGGGCCTCCTTGAAAGATTCACGAGAGACACTGGGCGTCTATTGTATTTGATGCTCCAAGGAACCCCTAACCCCAACCCAAGCCCTAACCCTAACTTTAACTGTAACTGTAACCCTAGCCCTAATCCTGAACCCAAACCATGCCCTATCTCTAACCCTAACCCTAACCCTAACCCTAGTCCTAACCCTAAACCTAATCCTACTCTTAACCCCTAACCCTAACCCTAACCCTAACTCTAATGCTAACCTTAACCCTAACCCTAGCCTTAACCCCAACCCCAACCCTAACCCTAACCCTAACCTGAACCCTTAACCCTAGCCCTACCTCTACCCCTAACCCCAACCCTTAGCCATAGCCCTTACACTAACCCTAATGCTAACCCTAACCCTAGCCCTAGCCCGGGGGTGTCTAGACACCAGATCGGGAGACTGGCCTTGGCAGAGGTCCTGAGATTAGGAATCTCACGGGGCTGTTCGGGGACACAGCCTGTGACCAGGGCCACGGGTACAGGGAAGGCTGTCTCAGGCCTGCCACTGAGGGGACCCAGAAGAACCTGCCTGCATGAAGGCCTTTAGTGAAAGGCGGCTCTCTATGGCCCCTAGAGCACCAGTGTAGGCATGTTGGCCCCCAGGAAACTACAGGACCCACTGGCAGGTTTAGTGTGTGGGGGTCATCCTGGAGGTAACTGTAACTGCCGGGACCAACCCCGGCAGGCCTCCTGCATGCCGAGTCTGCACCCTGACCCATGAGGCCATCTCCCCAGCTTCTCCTTGGTAGTGTGGCTGAGACCCAGAACCTTCTCCCACCACCAACCTGAGTGATCCGGAAAAGCAGGAGTATTGGGGTTCAGCCTCCTGGCCAGCAACCTGCCCTGCGGGAGGAGGCCAGCCAGGTCAGTCCGTGCCCAGGGACCTCCTTACCGAGTGTCTCACACCTGGGGCTGTCCCACCTGTGGGTCCCCCGACCCAGCAGTGAGTGGGTCTGACAAAGGGTCCAAATCTCAGCCCGTGAGACCCCACTGCTCCCCATGGCGTCCGACCCCATGTGCTGATGAAAAAGGCTCGTGATTAAAAATGCATCCAAGACACAAAATCGAGAGCCAAGCTCCAGATCAGACCATAGCCTCGTCTCCAATTCAGGGGTTCGTCTTATCCCTCTCGCCTGGCACCCAAGTGTGGAAAGTCATGTGGTCTTTTTGGGGTACAGCATTCCCCCAGATGGGCCAAGTTACTCTACAGGGTTGATCTCTCTCTAAGGGAGCCCCCAAACTGATGGGGAGCCCCTCTGGTGCCTTGCCTCTGTCCACAATCACGATCATCCTGTTGTTTGTCGATTGCCTCGAGCAGGTACCAGTAACGTCTCCTTCTTCCTAGCCCTGAGATTTTAAAAGAGCCATATTTAATGCTCTTCAGGGCTAGGAGAATGAGACCTATCATTGTTACTGGTATTTGGCATATTGAGTATGACACGGGAAGTTTGCCAGA
>JAOXYA010000041.1:5637090-5662133 GCA_028565675.1 Sorex palustris
GTTACTTCTGGTTCATGCACTCAGGAATCACTCCTGGCAGTGCTCGGGGGACCATATGGGATGCTGGGAATCGAACCCGGATTGGCCGAGTGCAAGGCAAACGCCCTACCTGCTGTGTTATCGCTACAGCCCCTCGCTGGCCTTTTAAATGTTTCTTTTGTAGATTTAAACATTCGACTCACCACAACACACTCTTATCTCTTCTGTGTTTTGAGAAATCCTATTGTCACCATCTTTTATATCTGAGAATTTTCTAATTTTCTTTTCTTTCCTTCTTGGGCCCATGAGCTTTTTAAAAGTGTGCTCTACAATGTCTGAGACTGAGGCTGGAGAGACAGTCCAGCAGGTGAGACACTCGCCTTGCATGTAGCCCACCCAGGCTCTATCCCCAGCACCCCCTAGTGTCCCCCAAGCCCAGCCAGAAGTCAGCGGTGCACACAGAACCCTGGGCCAGCCCTGAGCACCGCCAGGTATAGCCCTCACCAAATAAAATAAAATAGTATAAACTGATAGCTATATTGTCAGAGGGTTTCACAGTGAGTACTTGGTTCCCCCTTTGGGCTGCTGGGCTGGTACGGGGAATCCAGCCCTGTCCTCTGCCCCTGCACCTCCACCCTGGAGCCCCCCCGGAGTGCCAGCAGGTGGATCCTAACGTAATTACGTGTCATTGCAGCAGGTCTTCTCGATGCTCTCAGTTCTCTAGGTGTTTGCTGAGACTTGCCTGGGACCCCGTTCACTCGTTCACTCGGGGTCTATTTTTGTAAGTGTGGCGTGTGATCTGCAAGAGAGGGTGTGTTCTCAGCTAGCAATGCAGCACAGGCCTGTTGGCTGTAATTTTTTCAAACCCTTTGTCCCTGCTTATTTTTATCTGCTTAATTTATCAATGGCTGAGCACTAAGTTGTAATTATCATTATGCTCTTAGATATGTAAATTTCTCCATGCAAATTCCGTCAGTTTTGACTTTATATATTTCTGGGCTATATTATTAGCTTCATGCAAATTTAGCCTTGTTATCTATTCATGGAAATGGTCCCTTTAAATATTATGCAATGTCCTGTTTCTCTAGTCCTTTTTTCTTACGGAGGGGGCCACACCCCTGGGTGTGGGTGGGGTGGGGAAAAGCAAGCTCGGCAGCGAAGAAACGCAGGCCTGAGACAGGTTAGGAAAGCCCCATCCTCAGTTGTAAGAACTTCAACTTCTTTGAATTGGTATGCGACTTGTGTATCTTTTCTCGATTTTTTTAATGTTGAAATTTTCTGCGTCCTTACTTTCAAGATGTATCTCTGATAAATAACACAAAGCTTTTTTTTAAAAAAAAATATATATCCAGTCTGAACCAACTTGCGTTGACATTTTTTACGATGATTTCAACATGGGATTTAGTGCTCCTGTTTTACTTTAGCTTTTTTCATTTACTCTGGATTTCGGTGTCGCTGACAAATGCTTGCCACACGTGGTCGCCTACAGCAGACACGGGTCCTGTGCACGGACCCTGCAGGTCTGGAAGGGTCAGAGCAGGGAGCTTCCGGGTCTCACCTGGACCAGCGGAGGGCGGGGCCATCGCAGGACACGCCCCCTGAGTGGTGGCTGTGCCCTGGGTGCATTGTGGACATTCGTCTTTTCCAGCTGGTGGCTGGCGGAGTGCCTGGGAGACGAAGGGTCAGAGACCATTCTGCCTTTCAGGATCCAGCCTCAGGCACCACCCAGCACTCCAGCACCTTCTAGGGTTGAGCTGGGAGGCATCCCCCGCTCCTCGGATGGGACCTGAAGAGCAGGTGGAATTAGAAATACACTGTCTGCCCCCTACTCACGCCCCAAAGCTTTGGTGCCTTTCATTTTTCTTCTTTCTTTGGAATGAGCTGAGTACATAAAAAGCTCTTCTCTGACCGCGTCTGCATACTGCAAGCCCTGCACTCTTGTTTTGACTTTTTAAATATATTCCTTCATTGTGGCCCCGCATCTCCCCACGGTGAATGACTGCCTCTGTCTTCCTCTCCCTGAACTCGTCACTTTGAGCTCCATCCCCCTCCGTCTCCGTTTCTGTTGTTCCAATTCCACCGTGATTGATAGCCCCCACTTTGTCATTATTATGAGTGTGGTTTGTTTTTACCAGCTTCGTCTTGTTTTAATTCTCTGACATCTGCGGTGATTTGTACTGTTTAGTGACGCTTTCTTGCCTTTTATTCTTTAGTAAATAGAAGCAAAGCTCTTGTTTTTAAAAAAAAAACACACACTCCATCATTTTATATCCGAAAGTGGTCTCTATTACACCCTCACTCTCAAAATAAATAAATAAATAAATAAATATGGTATTAGCTCTAGCTCTGTGTCACATGCAAGGTTGACAGCTATTTTCACTCAGAGCCGGAGACAGTTCTTTCCACCATTTCCCAGCATCAGTACAAACGTTCTCTGGGCTCATCATCTGAATCTTTGATCTCTGCTCATTTCAAAGATCTTCAAGGCGCTGGGCGCTCTGAAATTTACTGCAATGCTTTCCTGAGAGCATTTAGTTTTATCATCTCTCTGGCTTGGGAGATTGTCCATCCAGTTCTGGAAAGTTCTCTGAGATTGAACATACACCATCCCAAACCTCCTCTCTAATTGCTGAGTCATTTGCATCACGGGTAATTTGCTCCGATTTATCTTTGTTTGCTAATTCTTCTGTTTTGCCTAATCTACCATTGAACCTTTCCGGGGACTTTTCCACAATCATGCCTATCTGTTTCACTTCTAGAACTAAGGGGTGGGAAGGGGGAGAATCAAATCTCCAATCTACCCGCTCCTGTTTTCTGAGTGATCTGATGCTTTCAATACCGTTCATGCCTTTGACTTTTATTTTTTATTTTTTTTTTCAGTCATACCTGGCAACACTCAAGGATTACTCTGAGAACTGCACTCAGGGATCACTCCTTGTGGGCTCAGGGGACCATATGGGATGCCGGGATCGAACCTGGGTTGGACTCACGCAAGGCAAACACCCTACCAGCCGTACTATCGCTCTAGCCCCTATGCCTTCAACTCTTTCAAGAAACAGATGAGTCCCAGTCACCACACTCGCTTCTGCAGCAGCTCATCCTCCTTGACCACCTTCTCTCTCCTCAGATCACTTAAGTTCTTTGTGTTTTCGGTTTTGATGTGTGTTTTTTTCTTTGGGGGGGGGGGGAGTTCACACCCAGCAATGCACAGGGGTCACTCCTGGCTCTGCACTCAGGAATTACTCCAGGCGGTACTCAGGGACCATACGGGATGCTGGGAATCAAACTGGGGGTGGCCTCATGCAAGGCATCTGCCCTTCCCGCTGTGCTATCGCTCCAGCCCCCCGTTTGGATGTTTTGAGGTGCCCTCCCCCTGACACACCTTCCTTCACAGTTGCCAGTGCTGCCGTGCCCAGGGGTGGCTGTGGCACTGGAACATTGCTGCTCCTGGTGGTGCTGGCTCGGGGGGTGCATGTCAGAGTGGGGTGCTTGCCCCCAGGGGTGCTCGCTGAAGTTTACCCTCCCTCAGCTGTGGTGCTTGCACACAGGTTGGCCGGGGGTCGTTGCTGTTATCACACACATTCACCCAGGGTCCCGCTTCCTGCACTGGGCGCCCACACATCTTTTCAGTCATGCTGGTTCCTGGGATCTACATTCCTTTCGTGGTACTCACACGCCTGCCTGGCTGGGGTACAGCTGGAAACCCCTCGGGGGGTGGGAACGCAGACAGCGGAGTGGCTGGGCGCCATCAGGCTCTAGCCGAGGGTGGGCTGGGCAGGACCAGCCTTCACGGTCAGGGGCGCATCTAAGGTGCTTCCAGCAGGCCTGGCTCCCTGGGTGTTTGCTGTGGGGTGTGCCCTGGTTGTCCTAGGACAACCTCAGTGCCGAAGGCAGAGTCCTGCCCCGCTCCCCTTGCTCCCACTGGGCTCCATCCCCACAGTCTCCTGGCCAGCGCAAGGAGCATCTGAACCCTGAACCCAGATGACCTTGATTGAACACAAGCCCTCTGGGTGCTCTGGGGGCTCTGCTGGGTCTGCAGCCTCCTGGCTTCCTCCTTAATCCCCCCGCCCCCCAGGGTTCACCTGCTCCGGTCACCACTGGCCCTCAGCCTTTAATCTTCGGAAAATATGTGGTGTCTGCCCTGTGGTCCCCAGGAGCGGGTGTCTTCCCCTTTAGGGGGAAGTTGGAAGGGAAATAAACCATGTCCCTTCCTTTAGGTTACCTGGAAGTCCCGTGGGCATCTCAGCACAGCTTTACGTTT
Organism: Sorex palustris; assembly: GCA_028565675.1. NCBI lineage: Eukaryota > Metazoa > Chordata > Mammalia > Eulipotyphla > Soricidae > Sorex > Sorex palustris. Next base: position 5,641,331 of record JAOXYA010000041.1, read on the forward strand.
CTTTTTTGGTGGAGAGGGAACACCTGGGGATGCTGAGGGGTTACTCCTGGCTCTGAGCTCAGGAATCAGATATGCCAGAGATCGAACCCGGCTCAGCTGCCTGCAAGGTGAGCGCCCTACGCGCTGTCCTATCTCTCCAGTCCAGCTTTCCATTTCTTCAGCCACACATTAAAGTGGAAGGTCTCCCTACTGACCCCAACTCATGGGTTCAATGGGTCAGCCACTGTCCCTCTCTGCCTGCCACCCACCCCCTCCCCAACACACACTCCCACCCCACCTTTAGCTTGGCTCCTGGAATGTTCCTTTCGATTTAGGGATCAATTCTTGCTATTAAAACACTTTGTCTGAAATGTTAGCAGCAAATACTGTTCTCTGGTCCTGGCTTCTTACGAAAGATATTTTATTAGCTGGCTCTTTGCATAGATTTGTCACTGTATGTCATGGCACCTGCCAGGTTTTACCTTTTTGTGATTTCTTCTCTTGCTTTTGCATTCTTGGGGAGAGGGAAATGCTCCCTGGGGACCTGTGTGCCAGCAAGAGAGGCCCTGGGGGTAGGGGAAAGAGAGGAAATGAGGGAGAGAGGAGAGAGAGTGAGAGAAGGAGAAAGAGAGAGAGGGAGGGAGAGAGAGAAAGGGAGAGAGAGGAAGGGAAAGAGAGAGAGAGTGAGAGGAGAAAGAGGGAAGGAGGGAGGGAGAGAGAGGAAGAGGGAATGAGGGAGGAATAGAAGGAGAGAGGGAGGGAGGGAGAGAGGAAGAGAGCGGCAGGGAGAAAGAGCACAATTTTGATGGGGCCCATCAGAACAGAGAGCTGAGGCCTGGCCACAGGTGAAGCCGCCGACCCAGACTCCCTCACCCCTGCCAATGGGCCGGAAAACGATTTCCAGGCCCCCCCCCCCCCGCACCTTCCTGGAGATTTTACCCTCTGGAATCCGTCTTCCTGGCTGGTTCCCTAGGAGCCCCACCTGCTTCCCGACACCCTGAATTCTGACAGATCCCACAGCCTGGCTTCCTGCCGCCCGCCCTGCGGCCGCGGCCGCGGATCCCCAACCTCCACATGCAGAGGGAGCCGCCCCCTGTGATGGAAGCTGGCAGGACGCGTGATAACAGAATCTCTCTGACAACTGGCCCAGGCTGGGGGGGTTTTAATATTGTCTCTCCCTACAAGTAATTTCCAATGTTTATGCTCTGTGGAGCCCCTTCCGAGTGTCAGAGCAGAACAAATGCCAGTTTTAATGGACTTGCTAAATCATAAAAACTGCTTGCAAAATTGCATCTGATTAAAACAGGAAAATGTTCCATTATTCAGAAAAATCTCCCTGCAGAGCCTGTGGAGGCGGCGGGGGGAGGGGGACCGTGGGCAGGGCGGGCCCGGGTCTGGCTCTCCCGGCACACAGCAGCCCGTCCTCCCTGTGCTCTCCCCGCCTCGGGCCGCGCTCTGCCTCCCGTGCCAGCCCTCGGCTAATTCATTTCTCTGACAACCTGCTGCGGTGGCGCTGAAGACGGCGGTGCAGCCGGTAAGGCGGTGCAGCCGGTAAGGCGGTGATGGGGGGGTGCTCTCAGACCCCCAGGGCTCACCACGCCCACCCCCACCCCCCATGAGCCAGGACCAGGACAGCTGATGCTGAAAAGTCAGGCCCGCTCGTGACCAAATACACACGCTCGAGCTACTTACGGGACTCGGGTACCCGAGGGAGCCAGGGGGTGACCGGAAGCAGGTCAAACTGGGGCACGGAAGCTCATTGCCACCAAGGGCCAGACACATCCGCCAATGCTACCAACACTGTGTATGACAAAACTGTCCCTTAGCCTGGAGAGAGCTGAGGGGTCGCAGTCCTGAGTTCCCATAGACAAGGGGACAGAGGGGAACAGAACAGGAGAGGGAGGCTGCCCAGATGTCTCTTCCGGGGACTTGGCCCACCCTATATTCTTCCTGTGCCACCCATGCCCCTGCCCCACCCATTCCTCCCACACTCTGCAGGACCCGGCTGAGCCATCTCAGATGCAGGCCTGGTGTTCTCACCTCTGGAGGACTCAGTCCTGGGTTCCAGCCCAGGCTTTAAGGCCGACAAACTTCATCCATCAGTAGAGGCGGATTTCAACCTGGTGTTCAAAGAGCAGAGTTAGAGTCACAGAGAGGCCAGTGAGAAGGACGGCGAACGCCCGGACGCACATCCTCCAGCCGCTGCCCTGAGTCTGTTGGGGTGTTGGCGCGGAGTTAGGCACTGAGTCTGTTTCCCCAGGGGAGGCCGTCATGGGTAAAAGGGGATTATTGTGGTCACCCCACCTCTGGGCTGGGGCGATAGCATGGCGGGTAGGGCTTTTGCCTTGCACGCGGTCGACCTGGGTTCAATTCCTCCGTCCCTCTTGGAGAGCCTGGAAAGCTACTGAGAGTATCCCGCCTGTATGGCAGAGCCTGGCAAGCTCCCCGTGAGGCATTCGATATGCCAAAAACAGTAACAACAAGTGTCACAAAAGAGACGTTACCAGTGCCCGCTCGAGCAAATCAATGAACGACGGGAGGACAGTGCTACAGTGCTACCCCACCTCTAGTCCAGTTCCCACCACTACTGTGGTCCTTCCCTCCCACACCTGCATGGAGAACCCCCCTGCCCCATCTTACTGTTGATATCACTCCCTCCAGGAAGTCCTCTTGGCTGTAAGTGGTCAGTGTTTGAACTGCTCCCCTGCTTTGGTGGCGCTTGACTCTCCAGTGAAACCCTCCCTGGGGGACTAGGGTTGTGTCTTTCTAGCATGGTGGTCTTGGACCTGATGTATCTCCTGAGGCCGTGCAGGCTCCTGGCCCAGGAAGGACCAGGCGATGCGTGAGGATTCGCGTGCAGAGCGGGAGGCAGAAAACAGCCTCACGGCCCGCGGGTGCCGCAGGACGGAAGGGGAGAGAGCAGGCGGACCGTCAGCATGCCGAGATGAGGCTATCACCGCCAGTATGTTGAATATTGTTTGAAATAAGTGGGCCATCGACTGGGACACGGAAATTGCTTTTGTCGTACAGAAAGTTTCATTGCAGGAGGACTTGCCGTGACAGGATTTGACTTGTCATACGGAGCACTTAGAGGACCTTGGCCATTCCGGCGCTTCCCAGAGCTTCGGGAAATGCATGTGGAAAATAACACCCTGACTGGTCCGAGATTGGCAGCTCGGATTTCCTGTGGCGAGTCTGCAACTGCTCCCTGATCACGGCCTTCCCACTGGGCTTGGGAATTTTCCTTTCCTGCCGGCCACAGGGGAGAGTGCCTCTCCACCCCGCCTCCCACCAGACACAGATGAGCCAACCTGGCCGAGGCCATGCTCGGCACAGATGCAGGGCAAAGGAGAGACCCCCTCATGCTCCTCCCTGCAGAAGGACACCCCTCACCAACCACCACCAAGGCTGCGGTGCTCTCATTCGTAGGAAAGACGGCAGGGCGGCACATCCCAGCACCCTTGCAGGGATGTTGGGAGCACCCAAATAGAGTCCACTCATCCTCCAGACTCACTGTACCTATGCTACAGGGCCCCCAGCCCAACCCCCTCTTTCTCTCTGGTGTGACCTTGAGGCCCACCATATGCTAGCCTGGTAGTCAGACTTTCCTGGTTGGTACCCAGCTTAGTGCCAAGACCCTAACCACAGAGAACAGCTCTCTCCCGTTTCCAGTTCCTGTTCTGTCCTACAGAGACCTGCACGTTCACAGCTAAGTGTGAGCTCTAATCACCATCAGGGCCACCATCGTAGCCAATATCCGCATCAGCACTGTCAGCGCCATCATTGTCAACACCATCAGCACCACTGCCAACGGCATTATCACCATCAGTTGTCAACATCTCGTGTCAACACCATCATTATCCCCGTCAACATCCCTAGCACCACCATCAGCACCACGCTCATCGTCATCAACACCTTCATCACCATCCCCATGGTCATCAGCCAATGGTCATCTCCATTATCGTCTCCACTCGGTCGCCAATCCTGTCATCCTCTCTGCCTTCCTCCTCCCCACGCTCCAGATCTCTATTTGCCTCTTGCTTCCTGGTGTGGACTTGGAGAACGGTCATTCTCACCTGCCCACGGAACACTTTCCCAATTCTTTCATTCCCTCCCTGTGAACCTGGGCAGGTAAAGGCTGGAGCAGGGCGTGCTGCTTTCCCTGGTGCCCTGCTGGGGAAAGCGTTTCTGAGGGCTCGGGTGTCTCTCTCTGCCCGAGCCCCACGGTGAAGTCAGTGACCGCACTGGCCTTCAGCCCTCACTGTGACGTCTATGCTGAGTGGAGTGAGTCACAGCAAAATGCATGAAGCTTGGGGCCAGCTCACTCGAGCTGCCCCAAAGGGAAGCCACGAGCTTTGTCGAGTAGGACCAGGAGATACTGTCCCCTCCCTTCTTGCCATCCTCCCCCACCGTATCCCAGCTGGAGGCCTCCGGCCCCCCTCCTCTTCCGCACGTGCCCCCGACTTCTCACCTGATACTTGCCTCCTCAACCACCTCCTCCTCCCACTTCACTGCTTTGCACTTTCCTGCATGTTGCTTCGCCAGCATTTTAAAGCCGAGTGTGTGCTGCTCCCGATATAGGTTAGGGCTGAGGTGAGGCCAGGGACGTCCCTGGAGCCTCCCGGGAGTCCACAGATGCCCCAAATGGTCACAGCTGCCCCCCTACCCTCCTCCTGGCCTCTCAGAAGGATACAACCAGACTCTCAGGCGTGGGTCTCACTGTATGAGCGTCCCTTTCCCGGCCCAGCCCTGTGGACCCCCATGTCTGCCGCGGGGGATGGGTGAGGAGCATCTGGAGAGTGTAGAGTTTGGGAAGCCTGGACAGGGGACAGAGGACACCAAGCCCCTGCAAGGAGTTGGGAAGAGGGGGCCGCAGGTCTCCCCCACCAACGATGAGGCAGACTTGGAACCCCCTGGAGTGTGTGGGGGCCTCTGGTTGCCCCCCACCTCGACCACAGCAGCCCCAGTGTTCCCAGTGCTGGGCTTTACCAGGAGAGGCCGCAGGGCCACCCTCCCGCTGGACAGGCATTCCCCAGGAGCTGTCCTCCTGTCGTGCTCACGTCCACGGAAACTGACATTACAGGGAAACTGAGGCTGCTCAGCGCTGGCCAGCAGAGCGCATCACCCCTGTCCCTCATGTTTGGGCAGCCGAGAGCTCCACTGGTCAACAGAAGGGCTTCTGGTGCCCGCAGACACGCTGGCCTTGCTCTGAGGCAGCAAAGCTGAGAGCCTTGGTGGGCGCCGAGGGGCAGAAGGTGGATGGAGAGAAAGCCACTGGGGTCAAGAGGACCCACTGGTCATGCCCACAGAGGGTGGCTCCCGTGCCCAGGCAGGATGGAGGTGGGGAGGACTCAGATGGGGTCAGGTCTGGCAGAGATGCCTAGAGGCCAAACTCCTGCATATGGTGCCTGCAACGCCCCTGAGCAGGAGCCTGGACAGGACAGGGGTGGGGTGGGGTGGGCAGGTGGCGTCTGCCGAGTGACTTGCATTGTCCTGTGCGTGCGCTTCTGAGATGTTGGTGGCATCTGGGCCAGGAGTCCCCAAGAGAGTGGAGGCCCCTTGTTCCAGACAGGGACAGGGACCGGGGGCCGGGGGAGGGCTGTGTTCACTGCAGAGGGACGGTAGGGTCTGGGCAATGCAGGTGCCTCTCCCCACACAAGCCCCCAACCTCCCAACAGCCTTGGACAGGCACACGGCAACCCCCTCTGTCCTGAGAAGGAAACTGAGGCTTGGGGCTGCACCCAGCCAGGGGTGCTGCGAGAATGTGATCCGATGCACCCCGAGGATCCGCCTGCTGTAAACCAGACGCATAAGCCGGCGAGAATAATGTCCCGAGGGTCCCAGGCGCATGCGCAGCCGGACTCCTCAGCCCTGACTGCCCGCGCTGCAGCCCCCCTCAAATGTTCCAGCCCTCTCGGCCCCCCGCTGCCAGCTCCAGGGGGGCCCCAAGGGGACACTCCTGTCGGCCTCCTTCTCTTCCTCGGCTTTTGAATCATTAATACATTTCAAAGCACATCATGTGGGATGCAGCCCGCTCATTTCTACAAGCCACGTCTCTGGAAACAGCTAAGACTGGTCGTGGGGGAGGCAGAACGGGGGCACCTATTACCCAGAAGCCCTTGCCTGCCGCCCTGGGGATGAGCTGCCTCGTGGTCCCCTCTGATTTCTGGGGTTCTGAGCTTCCACAAGACCTCCTTGCTTAGGCAGTGCAGAGAGACGAAAGCATCTGAGGTGCCCAGGTGATGGTGGGAAAGTGGGGAGTGGGGAAGGGGGTATGAGGGAGGGTCGTGTGTCTTCTGCTGGGTAGCTGGCCATGGTTTGAGTGCGCCTTGTCCATGGTCCTGGCCAGCCAGCGCAGACCCCTCTCTGAGGGCTCGGCCCGGATCCCTTCCTGCCCAGCCCTTTTCTCCTTTCTTCCACGCTCTGACTTAGTTCTAGGTCAAGCTCCGGATGCAGAGCGAGAAGAGAGCAGATTTCAGAAACCTTCCAGGAGGCGGCGTCAGGTTGAGCGGAGGACTGGGGGAGGAGTGGCCGGCATGACACGCGCCCTCCTCTGCGTCCCCCGCAACCCCCCTGTCCGGGCTCCAGGGCTGGGCTCGCTGACCTGGCAGGACGCTTCCGGGAGCTGAGGTCGGGCCTGGGGTACAAGGCTGTCATTACTCGGGTCACCTTGGGGAAATGACTTAGCCTCTCTCCAAATCTCATTTTAATTGTCTGTAAAGTGTCCGGACCTAATAACAGTCACGACTCCATCTAATCAATCTGAGGACTGCGCGGCTCCCTGGCAGGCCTGAGCGAGCCGAGGAGACCATGTAAATACGGTCTCAACGAGGCGCTTCCAAATTGCTTCCCCCAGGCACCCCTCCTCTCCAGTGAAGACAAATCCCTTCTCCTGAGCCCAGGGTGTCACGTTCCCACATGCTACCTTTGTGTTGGTTGTTTGGGGGCTCAGCTTGGTGCCTGGGGTGGCTCCTGGCAGTGTCCAGGTACAGTATGCAGAGCCTGTGCTCCACCCATTGAGCCATCTTTCCGGCCCTCCCTCCTCCTCCTCCTCCTCCTCCCTCCTCCTCCTTTTGCTCTGATCTTTGCGGGGGGCAGGAATGGAGCACAGCAGGGTCCGTGGCTGGGCCCCATCTCCCCAATGCTCCCATGCTCTCTGCCTTCTTGTCATAAGATATTCCAGTCACCTGAAAGGTCTAGGGGAAGGCCTGGGTCGGGGGGGGGTTAGGGTCAGGGGCAATGCCTTGGTCCAGATCCACGGAGATGCCAGACCAGAGCCCAGGAGAGAAACTCCTAGCTCCTCAGCAGCTCCTCCACCCCCTCAACTCCCCACTGTGAGGCTGCACCACACCACTGACTTTTGGAACATTCTAGAAGGTCTAAAGGGATTCCTGATGGGCACAGAGCCAAGGGTGTGTGTGTGTGTGTGTGTGTGTGTGTGTGTGTGTGTTGTGTGTGTGTACACATGTGTGCATGTGATGGGGAGGGTATCCAGCTCCTTGAGACGCTTTGTCTCCATCCCCAGATGCCAGCTACCTGCTCATACCAGGCTGAACACCAGGGCAGGACAGCGGCTGCCTGGCCGGCCGGGACCCTCGCAGAGGGGCTGGCTGCTCACACCACCCCCGGGGGCTGCTGCTGACGTGCGCTGCCGCCGCTGGGCCGGGGCAGGTAGGATGGGAAACGCCAAGTTATGAATGACTCCAGAGGCTGTAATTAGCTGCTTCTCAGCTGCGGTATTTTTAGACACAAATATTGTCACCAGAAGATTCACAGCCGCCCCACAAGCTCGCTCCTTGCGGGCCCCCCACCGTCCCGGGCAGGCGGGAGCTTCCCCTTCTCTGAGGTTTCCGGGGCGACCTGTGCCTACACTCAGCTCTTCTCAGGGCCTGAAGAGGAGGCCGTGGGCAGGAGCCCGGCCTCACACCTGGTGGCCCCCCACACTGGCATCTGGGGGCACCTGGCCCCCCACGCAGCCCCTCCCAAGCCCAGGAGCAGCCTGGATGCTCCTCTCTGCACCGGAAAGGGAGCCTTTGGCTGGTGCGTTCAATCCTCAGGTGCAGAGAGCAGCCTCGTCCCCCCAGGGAAACGGTTTTCTCCTAATGGGCACGCTGTCCCGGCCGCGGCTTCAGTGGCCCCTAATCCGCCCTGGTAGAGTGGAAAGAAAAAGAACATTGCACTGAGGTGACTTGGGGCCTTCCAGCCACGTGACCAGGCTCTACTCCAGCCTCACTGGCCTGTCTGGAAGGCAGGGAAGGAGGCAGAAGAGACAGCGCACAGGCCAGAGCACCTATCCTGTGCCACACCCCCACCGCAGCTGGGCTGGCATGGCCCTGGTGTCCCCTCCCCAGAGGGAGAACTGACAGTCACCAGGGACAGGTCATCGTCTTGGGGCTCTGACTGAACCAACCCACAGCGGACACTCACAGTATTTCCAGAGGAACCCCCATGGCCCTCAGGGAAGTGGGGTGCCCGGCCTCTCCACAGAGTGTGTGCCCATCCAGGCCAGATACCTGGGGTGCTTTCTCCCAGCCTGAGCTTGAACCCCATTTTTTTAGCCCAAAGGAATGGAGATGAGGGGGTGGGGTGGTCAGGAACCCTGCCCTGCCTCTAGCTGTGTGGTCCTGACTGCATCTCTGGGCTCAGCCTCCTCTGAAAAATGGGAATCTGGCATTTTCTGATTCCAGAAAAACATGAGTGGATGTGTTGGTGAGGGCTCCGAGGGCTGCAGAGAGTCACGGAATGTTCCAGAACATAAGGACGCCTCATGCCCAGTGTGAGAGACCGAAGACCCAGCCCCCAGGTACCAGAGCTTGCCCCAGCCCAGCCCAGACCAGCACTTAGTAACTGTTTGCTAGATCCCTGAGTGAATAAACAAATGTGACCACCCAGCCTTTTTCACTGGGGGACGAGGGAGGGGGTGTGGATAAGTGTGTTGGGGGGGCAGAGCCCCTGTGTGCACACTGCTCCCCTGCGGAGGAGACAGCTGCCCCAGTTCTGCTGCTGGGTGAGTAAGCCACTGAGGGGCCCAATGAGGTGCCCTCAGGTGGAACAGCCTGGCTCGGGTAAGAGGTCACAGACCCAGGTTAGCTGGTAGATGGCAGAGGGTACCATGCAGATCTATGCAAAAATATGCAAAACTATGAAAATTACCATTGAGTTCCCAGGGTGCCTGGAAAGGGTATTAGCATCCACACTGGACTTCTGGCCATGGGCAGCAAAGGCATGACCCCACTGCCCTATGACTTCCAAGCCCAAAGCTTTCACAAATTGCCTTGTGCGTGGGTGTCTCTTCAGGACACGGAGACAGGACAGAGCAACCACTGACTTGCAAATATGCTGGGCTTGGGGCTAGGGGCCTGCTTCAGAGGGAAGGGTGGGGGCCACCTCCCAGGCCCCTCCCCACAGAACGGCTCGGAACCTGGGCCCCCAAGAGCCACTTCCCAGCAGAAGCCCAAGAGAGACAGGACCGGAGGGTGAGAGATCATAGTTCATAGACGAGATGGAGGGTCCGAAGGGCCCGGAGTGGGCTTGTAGCAGGAGACTCCCTCTGTGGCTAAGGGGCCCCCCTCTCCCTCATGCCCCTCCCCATCTCTCTAAGGACGCCCCTTTCCCACCCTTGTACTGCCAAGCACCCAGGACGGCCCCCACCGTTCTCAGATCCTCTTCCCACACCTTCCCAGACGGCGAGCTTCCAGTGCCCTTGCCTTGTGGTCTGGAGCCGTGCTGCTGGGAATGGGACCCTGGGAAAGATCTCTGCCAACCCGCCTGTAAGGTGGGGACAGACCATGCCCAGATCTGGCTTCTGCTCCAGCTCGGAGGGACCTGGGGCTGGAGGGGGCTTCATTGCCAGTCCAGTCCCCCACATCCTGGCTCCTGCCAGCTCTCGCCCCTCAGGGTGTCTCCCTGGAAGGACCTGCATGACCACAGACACTGCCCAGAAGGGCCCTGGGCTGCAGGGCCAGTGCAGAAGAACCGTGTGCTGTGATTGGTTCCTGGGCCTGCCAGTCCCACCCCTCTGTCCCCACCTGCTCCCGCTGAGAGGCAGAGGGACAGTCTGGCTCTGCAGCAGTGGTCCAGATGTGTCCGTCTCTAGTCCCCGACAGCACAGACAGGGAGCGGACGGGCCCGAAAGGAAGAGGCGACATGTGACATTTCATTCAAGATGAAAAGAACTTGTCAGTTGGAGCTGATCGTGCTCATCCAGATGTCAGCAGGAACAGCTGGGCTCCAGCTGCCAGAGCAGGTGCCCACAGCTGGAGCGGGTCCCGGCGGGCAGCGGGAGCAGGGGTGCGGGAGGCCGGGCAGTGCAGCTCCGAGTGGAGGGCAGGAGCTGACAGCCGAGCTCACCTCACCCGCTTCCGGCCCTGCTTATGCTAACAAAGGCGAGTGATGAAGACATTTAAGTGGTCTGTTTTCGGAGGAGACTGTTCTCGAGCAGGGTTGCTGCCGCATCCATCTTCCCGGTGCCTGGAAGGGCTGGGAGATGGGGAGGGACGGGCGTGATTCATGGCCCGGGAACCCTCATCTGTCACAGGCAGCATCAGTGACGGGGAAGCCGCAGAAGTGGGCCCAGGCTGGCAGAGTGGCTGCAAGCCACCAGCTCCAGGCCTGCTGGGCCCCGGGCCCCGCCACAACTTGATGCCAAGGGGCAGTCGAGAGGGGTCAGGGCAGAGATGGATTCAGTTGGCCAGGAAAAGCCCTCAGCCCCCGTGCACTCGGTTCTGGGGGAGGGGCAGGAAGAGCCTGCCAGTGGGGGTGAAGGGGGTGGAAGAACTTGCTAGAGACTCTGAACTAAGGCAGGACTTCCTCAAAGTGAGTCCAGCTCATGGAGCTGGCATCAGGGGGTCACTGGGGGGCAGTACTGTCCTCATGCCTCCAGGCAAGCAACTGGTGGGTCCCCGGGGCCAGCTTCACACCTGTGTCCTTGCACCCTCTCATGTCGGCTGCACCCTGTTCTAAACGAGAAATCCTGTCCACGTTAGAAGGGGGCTCTGAGCCCTGGGGCGGAGTCAGAGGGCTGGAGTGCAGGTACGTGGGAGCCCCTGGTTCAAGCCCGTGAAGAGCCAGGAGTGCCCCCCCCCCTACACACCACAAGGAAGAAAGCGAAGCAGACTCAGATAATTAGCTTCGTTTGAAAAAACAAAATTCAGAAGATTAAGCAATTAACGAGGTGAGGAAGCTTCCCCGATTAGTGGGAGCACGCACGTGTCAGGGACCCCAGCTTCCCTCTTCTCTCACACCCCAGGCCCTCAAAGCCTCTGCCTCCGAGTCCCGGGGTCTCTACATGTTTCCTGCAGAGAAGACTAGACGGAGCCGCGGGCTCTGCACCCGCCACCTCGCAGCTCCTCACCTTCCTTTAGATGTGGGCAGGCGGCACACACAGACCCTCCCTGAGCACCCCATGTGTGACACCGGTCAGTGCTGGTGGGTTAATGCCCAGCAGGGCACGGCTTTGATCAATGGGAAACGGGAGCCGGTGGGAGACGCTTTGCGCGCCCGGCTCCAGCAGACGCTCCTGAGATGCGGCTCCCGGAAACAGTCTGGTGAGACGGAGCCATCAGCTGCGCCAGCTCAGAAATGTGTCTTCCCACGAGGACTCTCCCCCAGGAAGGGAGCACACGAGCCCGGGCCTCAGTTTCCCAGTGGGCACCTGGACTGGCACTTCCCACGACGGCTCTGGCAGTAAGGCACCTGTTTGGCGTGACCGTGGCATGCAGAGGCTTTGTAGTTCTGCAACGACAGGTGCTGGGCCACGGTGAGTGCCCAGCACAGGGCTCTGGTGCTATAAAGGATTGTGGAGCTGGACACTGGTGTCACGGCTACCTGGGGAAAGGAAGACCAGCCTGTGCTGACTCAGGCGCAGGCACTGATGGGGGGTCCGTGGGGGCAGGGGAGCCTTAGAAGTTTCTAGTGCTGGATCCTAGAACAGAAATTCTGCAACCTTCCCTCCACAGGGGGCATCTCCCAGACTGGAGAACCCGCACCTTCGACAGCCCCACACCAACACAGACCTGCACCCACACAAACCTACACCCACACAGACCTACACCCATACAGACCTACACTCCACACACTTACACTACACAGAACTACCCCCACACAGACCTACACCCACACAAACCTACATTCACACAGACCTACACCCACACAGACCTACAACCACACAAATCTACATTCACACAGACTTACACTACACACAAACCTACACCCACACAGACCTACACCCACACAGACCTACACCCACACAAACGTATACCTACACAGACCTACATTCACACAGACCTACACCCACACAGACCTACACCCCATGCAGACCTACACCCCATGCAGACCTACACGCACACAGACCTACATGCACACAGTCCCTGCATCCCACACAGCTCTACTCACACACAGACCTACACCCCACACAGACCTACACCCCCACACAGACCTACATCCCACACAGACCACCCCAAACAGACCTACACCCCATGCAGACCTACACCCCACGCAGACCTACACCCCACGCAGACCTACACCCACACAGACCTACACTCCACACAGTCCTACACTACACAGACCTACACCCACACAGACCTACACTCCACACAGACCTACATTCACACAAACCTACACCCACACAGACCTACACCCACACAGACCTACATTCACACAGACCTACACCCACACAGACCTATACCCCATACAGACCTATACCTCACACAGACCTACATGCACACAGTCCCTGAATCCCACACAGTCCTACTTACACACAGACCTACACCCAGACAAACCTACACCCCATGCAGACCTATACCCCACACAGACCTACACCCCCACACAGACCTACATCCCACACAGACCACCCCCACACAGACCTACACCCCACGCAGACCTACACCCCACACAGACCTGCACCCACACAAACCTACATCCACACAGATCTACACCCACACTGACCTATACCCACACACAGTCCCTAAATTTTCACACAAACCTTCATCCACCCACAGACCCCACGCCCACCTCACAGACCCTACAGCCACCTGCCATGGGTTCCTCAGACATCCCTGTCCCAGGCCATCACAGGTCAGGTTCCCACAGCCTGAGCGGGACAGGGCCGTCTACTCAGAGGAACTCGGCTGCGACCAGAGCCGGCAGCTGACTGGGCACGGGGCAGGGAACCATGGCCGAGCACAGCCTCAGGCACTGGGCAGAGCTGTGGTCTGAACAATCTGCTTTCAAACTCTCTTGGGGAATCTTGGCCTGGGGTGCTGGGAAGTGAGCTCTGACGCCTCCCTCAGAGGGTGAGGGGCGCAGCCCCAATGACCCTGCAGCCCCCAGCTGCAGAAACTGCCACGTTTTGGGGCCCGAGGAGGACGCTGGAGACAGATCTGGCCACAGGTCCCGCCACGCTTGAGCATCTGTGTATTCTAGGCCACGGAACAGGGCACACTGCAGGCAGCAGGGAGAGTGCCCACCGAGCAGCCAGCACCCAACAGCACTGATATTCCTACCCGCCAGTTCAGCTCGCCACAAGGCGGAAGTTCCTGCCTCCAGGTGGGCCCCGTCCAGCAGAGGGACACGCAAGCACATCCCGGCTGACCCCAGCACAGTGACTTGGACCCGATCCCCGCACGGTGACCTGTACAGTGACCTGCACCAGATCCCAGGGTGTGAGGCTCCTTTGCCTCTAAGTGGTTTGAGTGACAAGGGCTGGCGGCAGGGAGAATTTGGGCTCTGAGCTGTGAGGAGGCACTTGGAGCCGCTTTCCCTGCTGAGAGTCAGGCTGGGGGTGGGGGATGGGGACTGGCGCTGTGGGTGGGAGCAGGGACAAGCCCGCCAGCAGAGGCAGCCCAGCGGGGGTCTGAGGGTCCCTCTCGCCTCTCCCCAGCATCTGCGGGAGCTGCAGGCTCAGGAGCGCCCGAACGGAGGCGAGAAATTATGCAGCGAGCTGGAGCAACGACACCCTCCACCCTCCTCTCTGGGCTGTAAATCTGTGTGGAGGCGGCTGGGCGCCCGGAGCTGCTGTGCACAGAGGTGCAGCGAGCGAGCGAGTCAGCAAGCAGGAGGCAGGGGGCAGGGGCGAGGCAGGAGTGGCTGCGAGGCCAGGCCGGTGGGACCAGGCGCTGCAGGAGGAAGCAGGTGGCCGGTGCCCTGAGGAGCAGGTGGGGGGCAGGGGCTAGAGACCGACTTAGGGGGGCTGGAACTGCTGGGAACAGTGTCAGGGCTGAGAGCAGGGAGCCAGGAGGGAAGAAGGGGTGCGGGAAGGGGGAGAAAGCAGCACGCATGGCCTGGGTGGGGTCAGAGCTGGGGCTCCCCACTGTCATGCTGCTATGGACAGGGGCACCCCCGAGCCCCAGGGGATGGATGTTCTGGGCAGGGGCACTGGGGAGAGAAAGGCGTCAAGCCTGGCATGTGCAAGGCCTTTGGGTTTGATCCCAGCACACAGAGGTGCTTCCAGGGGTGCCTGAGCAGCTGGAGAGCCTTCAGGCCTGCACCCAGGACCCCCGAAGAAGAAGGGTGCATGCCACCCAGATGACAGTCGCGGGAAGGAGTGTAGCAGGACCTACCCAGAGACGGGCTTCAACCACAGGGGCAGGGCCCAGTCCCACCTGCTACGTGGGACTCCCAGCCTCCCTGCAGCCCCCGCGTGCAGCCCCTCATCTCAGCTCTTAGCCAAGTGCAAGCCTGTAGCCTGGGGGTCCTAGAATCATATAGACTCAGCGCCAAGGCCCTCCGCGGGAGGGGAGTTTGGGAGTCCGCCTGCCGCAGCCCAGCTGGGAGGTGAGCGCGTGCAGCCGCTGCCAGCTCCCACTTGGTGGGGATGAAGGAGGAGGAGGGTGGGGGTGGGGTGGGGGTGGAGAGACGAGGGGACAGCATTCGAATGGTGAGATGAAGCCAGGGAGGAGCGATGTGCTCAGACTGCAGAGGGGCGACCCCCGTCGTCGTCGGGGCTGAGCTCCGCCATCCGTCACCTCTGATTCACAGCGGAGCAGACGCGCGCTCCTGTGATCCACGGCCTGGAGAGTCCTCCCATCGATCCCAGCCGTGGTTTTCTAAACTTCCCATCCATCAGCATCATCTGTACTGGCTCCCCCAGAGATGGAAGGGACTGGGGGGCGGCCGGGGGCGGGGGGAGGGCCGGGCCGCCCCCTCTTCCGGGCGCTGCGAAGGTTTCTGCCAACAGGTGAGCCAACTGGAAGAGAAGCGGGTACAGGGCGTAGCATCCCTCTGCCCCCCAGGGGGCCACATTCCCGGGCAAGGAAGAACCAGGCAGAGCCGCTGAGCAGGACACGCATGTGCATGGGGGTGCCAGCCCCCCAGTGGGGCTGCCAGTACCAACACATTGGCAGCGGAAAACCTGCTCGCTTGCTACCCACGGCCCACCTGGGCCATCAGCCTGGACCCCCCCTCTCTGGCGCTGCAGGATGCGGAGGGAACCAGCCCACGGACAGACCAGACGGATGGACGCTGAGCGAGGGGGCGGCCCCCCACAGGCTGGGAGGGGTGACCACACCCTCCGGAAGACATTGTTCCCTGCATCTCAGGAGACTCGGTCCCCCACATCCCACCCCCTTCCTCTCCTCCTGCCAAGAGCCTCAGAATGGAAACGGGAGCATCTGTGAGCGCCGCCCACCCCCTCCCTACCCCCTCCCCACTTTCCAAAAACACACCATCAGCTTCCACGAAACAGCACCTGTGAGCAGGGCCGGGGGTGCGAGGAAATGGAGCTGGCTCAGCTCTGAGGCCAGGCAGCGCTCGCTGGGCACCGGGCTGAGGACAGGAGCCTTAAAGGGACAGAAACCCAGTAAGGAGGTTGGAGTTCTCCCACACAGGTACCCTGCATCAGGGAACCCCAGGGGCCTCCTTCCCCACCGCCCAGATCAGAACCTCTGCCCAACCCCCATATTTTCATAGAATGAAGGGAGAGGGGACATAGGGAGCCGGGACCCCTTCTGCTGTGTTCCCCATGTCCCCGGGCCTCAGTTTCCCTGCGAGGAAAGCTACTCCCACCTCCTCCATCTCTGCCAGGAATCAGGGGGCCTCCGAAGAGTCCCAGAAGTAATAATAGCACCAATAAAGGGGTTATTGACACGCAGGATGTTCTCCACAGCACCTTCAGGGGTCTCTTTAGAGGCCAGATCAATAGTAATAAGAACAATAAATGGGGCCTCACTTGGGAGAGTCCAGAAAGCTCCCCCACCCCCACCCCCGGCTACAGGGCAGGGTCATTTTGAAGCGGAGAGTTTGCCTGGCCCGCCCATGTGGGCACAGCCCCAATCCTGCTCTGGCGAGCGGCCATCCTGATGCCCAGCCAGCCTGGCCAAGGGCCTGGCCGCTGCAGATGGCATTCCAGAGGGAGCACGGGACAGGAAGTGAGTAAATACGGTAAGCTAGAGAAGCTGCCCGCACTGGCCGCTGGCACAAGAAGCAGCCAAATGGACCCACGCTGGGAACCCGCAGGCCTGTCCAGGGCCAGTGAGAGCCCAGGGCTGGAGACTCCGCCATGGCCACGCTCCAAGAGAACAGATGTGCCGGGCTGGATGCAGGCGGAGGCGCTTGAGGGGCTGGGCTAGGCTCCGGGCATAGGTCAATCCCGTGGACACTCCACCTCTTGCCCCCCTCCCACGGCCTCAGGCTTCCTGCCTCCAGGGGGCAACAGTGCTGGGGTATCTCGAGGCCGTGGGGAGCTGAGACCTCCACAAAACACCCCCTTTCTCCTTTGCCCGGTGCCACGCAGGGTGAGGGGCTTCGTGCCAGGGGTGTGTCCAACCCCAGCAGCTTTGTCACATGCTGGGCCTGCACTACCACATTCATCCCACAGAGGCAGGAGTGTCCAGGGGCGGGTCCTTGAGATGGTCAGCGTCTCCCGCACCTCTCACGGTATTGGCCCACTGGCCTCCGCACGCCCGTCTTGTGGGTACCGCCATGCTCGGAAGCCTGGATGGGGCATCCTGGGTAGTGCCGCGGCCGCCGCTTGGCTGGGCCATGCGCTGGAGGACTCGGTCACTGACCTCTGCTTTGGGGAGTGAGACTCTGGTCCCCGCCAGATGCAGTAGGGCTGGGATTTGAACTGAGCCTGTGGGACCCTGCAGACCCCACCCTTGGCAAGTCGTGGCCTCCTGCCTTTAGTTCTGTGGTTGAGGAATGACTTTATGGAACTTTCTTTCACCGTTCCCAAATTCGAGCTGTGCAGAGGCCTCTTCCTGGTCCTTTGGGCCTTCGCACCTCCTCCTGAAAGCCCACCTAGGTTGCCTTTTCCAAATATAACTCCCCCCTGCCCTGGCTCCCACCAAATTCTATTCTCAGTGGAGTGGTCAGGGCTCTCGTGGTCGGCCCCCTCCCTGGCTGGGTCACTTGGCTCTGAGTGTGCCCCTCGAGATGCTGCTGGCCTGGGGGGTGCAGTAGCATCGCGTTCTCAACCACGTTAAAGAAACAGCAGGTTTCCCGGTTTCAGCTCTATTTGCTTAACATAAGCCCTTGTAAGCGCTTTCTGGGGTTGAGATTCTTCAACTCGGAGATTTCAAAGCAGCTCATTATTCAGATCCCGCAGAAGTCCTGGCTGTTCAGCTGGCACTCAGCACTCTGCCTCCCCTTCACCTCTGTGGCACTGTGGATTAGCTAGGCAGCACTGTCCGCCCCACACCCCCAGACTCGATGAGCACTGAGCCCAGATCCCCCCATCCCTGGCCACCAAGGGCCCTTGGGTTCTAGAGTCGCGTGTCAGTCCCAGCTGGCCCAGAGGGGTACGGGGGGGGGGGCTGGGGGCGGCGCTGGAGGCAGAGAGCGAAGGCTGAGGCCAATGCAGAAGAGAAGGCTGGGGGTGCCCAGGGGAGCCCCCGGGAGGCAGGCAGTGACACAGCAGGAACTGGGCTGGACGCAGCTCGGGGACAAGCCTCTGGGGGGCGGGGGGGCAAGATGTAGGGTTCGACTCTTCCGTTTTACACCTCCGTTTTCTTCTTTTATTCGGGGGCGATTTCCATGAGCAGCTGGGCCAGGAACCAACAAAAGGGCAGGTGGGGGGCCCAGGTGTGGGGGCCACATCCATCCGCTCCTGGCCGGGGCTGCTGAAGGTGGGCGCATCCCCTCTGAGGCTGCAGGAACCCCAGCGGCAGGAAACCCAGCTCGGGGGCCCGGGAGGCTGGGCGGGGGTGGGGGGGGCTGTAGTCAGTGGTCCCAGCTTAGGCTCAGGGGACGCCTGAAGGAGACCCCAAAGCATCCCTCAGAAAGCCAATGCGGCAGATGCCCTGTTATCTTCCCTGTGGGAGCTTCTCGGATGCCCGGCAGGAAGAACAGGTGAATGAATGGAGGTGAGAGTGGAGGTGAGCGAGCAGAAGCGAGAAGAGGAGAGGAGACGATGTGAGCGAGACGAGGTGAGTGAGTAGAGGTGGGAGATGAGGTGAGTGGAAGTGAGTGAGTGGAGGTGAGAATAGAGGTGAATGAGCAGAGGTGAGTGCGTGGAGGCAAGAGTGGAGGTGAGTGAGCAAAGGTGAGAACGGAGGTGAGAGTAGAGGTGAATGAGCAGAGGGGAGAGGAGGTGAGAGTGGAGGTGAGAGCGGAGGTGAGAGTAAAGGTGAATGAGCAGAGGTGGGAGATGAGGTGAGAGTGGAGGTGAGAGTAGAGGTGAATGAGCAGAGATGAGAGTGGAGGTGAGCAAGAGGAGGTGAGTGGGGAGCACATCCGCCGAGGGAGGACTCTCTTGCAACAGCTTCACAGCAGAGCCCTGGAGCAGAGCTGAGCACCCAAGGCAGCACAGCCCGGGGAGTAGGTTCCGGGTTCCAGTTCCACCCTCCCTACGCAGGTCTCGGGGACACAGGCTGGTCCCGGGGTCCTGCTTCCCCGCAGTCCCTCTCCTCTCTCGCTGGTCCGCAGCTCAGCGTCAGCATGTGACAGGCTGGGCCCGTGGCCCGCCGTGCCGGGTGGCGGGGTGAGGCAGACCCAGGTGCTGGGCAGAGGTGCCACCACCGGGCTTGGCGGGGGCCAGAGGCGGCCTCTTGAGTGGCCATTCAAGCCCCTGGGGAGCAGAGACACGCTGACGTCTGCATCAGGAGCGTCCCCACCTCAGTGCACTTCCTGCCCATCTGTCCCCCCGGTTCTCACAACTAGGCTCACCTTGTGGGAAATGAATTCCCGGAAGCAGGGCCCCCTCCCCAACCCCTCCCACGGCCCCCACTCACTCACCGCTTCTTTCGTTCCGTTTCCCTTTATCTCCTTCCTGCCTTTCCCGTTCTGTCCCTGGCTCAGCCCCGGATAATGACTTAATCTCGCAGACAGGGTGACACGCCGTGAATGGAACTGGAGGCTTCTCCTCCACCCCCCCACCTCCCCGGGCAATCACCGGCAGATTCCTCCCAGATGCTGCACGAAGCCCGAAATTCAATTTCCCTTTGACATAATAACCGAATTACTCTCCTATTGTCATACATCAGAGAGCCACCCCGCTGCGCAACGGAACCAGGCCAGGAGCCCGGGAAGGGGTGCGCTGGGGACACGCAGGGACCAGCAGGACAAGGAGAGGCAGAGGGAGTCACAGCTAATCACATCTGACAACAAGGCGAGTGACCTGTCCCCGTGCCTGCCCCCGGCTGCCGAGCTGACCCCGGGTGCCCACACTCCACTGGATGCTGCGCCTGAAAAGCGCCTTCGGGGAACAGGACAGGGCCGTGTGGAACGTGGCTCCCGGCTCCCGGCCTGCAGATGGAGCTGAGATGTGGTCATGAGGCTGGGCGCGGGCACAGATGCTCAGTTAGACAGATTGTAAGCCCCGTACCTAGACCCTGGGGAGGTGACAGGGGAGAAGAAGGTTGACAGCCAAGCCCAGGTTAGCCCAGAGCCAGCTGGGAGGAGGCTGCCCTTCCTGTCTGCCCAGGGCTGGCCAGTCTGAGTCCTGGGACTTCCTCAGTGCTGTCCACAGCAACTGGCCCATCCGAGCAGCCAGTCACTCTCTGTCCCTGAAGCGCCTGCCTTTGGCCCCTGCACCGGTCAGCCGGCTGGCATGGGTGTCCAGCCTCTCCACTGTTCTCTGTCCAGCCTGCTCAGGAACCCCGTCCGCATCTCAGTCACCACTTCTCACTTTCCAAGTCACAGACGTGTCCTGACGAGGTGATCCCAAGGGACGCTTTTCGGAAACGTCCTGAAGAGAGACACCCAGACCCTGGCGCAGGCCAGGCACCATCACCCACTGCTTGTGGCATCACTGCCCTCTGCATCTCTCATCACTGCCCATTACTCTTGACATCTCTGCTCCGGTATCTCCTACAGCCCAGCCCCCCGCCCGCCCACCCACCCTCTCCCAGGCCAGCCTTGGGCCTCCCTGGGGCAGGTCCTTCTGCCAGGAGTGCCCCCTCCCCGCCCGCCACGTCTCCTTCACCCTCACCTGAGCCCCTGCCCCCAGGCCGCTGCAGAGCTAAGGAAACGACAGGGTCTCCTCTCCGTCTCCTCTCCGTCCCCTGCCGTCACCCAGGGTACGGGCAGCTCTGCCTGCTCTCACCCCATGGTCCTCTCACCTGCCACACATCCCCAAGACTTCTGTGGCTTCCCACCCACAGGCTGAACCACGAGGCTGGGGCCATGGAACCAGGGTCTGGCTGTGCCCCAATCCGTCACTTGCCATCTGGTTGTACCTGCTTTCTCGGGTGACCCCCAAGCCCCCCACCCCACAGAGGCATCTTGGACACTGTTTCAACTGTCACGGCACAGGGCCAGAGCGATAGCACAGCAGGTAGGGTGTTTGGCTTGCACGCGGCCAACCCGGGTTCGATTCCCAGCATCCCATATGGTCCCCCGAGCACCACCAGGAGTAACTCCTGAGTGCATGAGCCAGGAGTAACCCCTG
>JAOXYA010000041.1:5669390-5686191 GCA_028565675.1 Sorex palustris
AGGGAGGGAGGAACTGTGGGGTGGGCAGGTGAGGAGGTGAGAAGGAAGGGGAGGAGAGATTTGCATGGAGAAGTTTCCAGGCACTCGGGCAGCCCCCCGCCGCCCCCTCCCTGACTCGCTCCATCTTCCCGCTGTTGTTCCGTGGTTGCTTCGTTGCTCAGATTCTGCCAGGGGTGGCTCAGGGCAGGAACCGGGGGGCTGGCGGGGAGCGAGGAGCCAGCCAGGCTCCGTGCTCTGCGGCCCCTGTGATTGAATCGGCGTAAGTACAGATGGCATGCAGTTTTAATGATGGACGGCGGTGAAGTATATTTAAGGGTATCGATTTTTTTTAAGCAGCAATACAAATGCTGAAGGAGGAGGGAAAGCGCCCACCCCTGCCCCCACTGAATTAATTTATTCCTATGAAGTGCGCAGTTCCACGCCAGCATCTTGGCATCAATCACTTCGGATCAAGTGCTCTGAGAATATGGGTTAGGGCTGGCCCCCGCTCTGGAAAGCCGTGCGTTGTGTGTGCGTCTCTGACACCAGGCCGACGAGAGGATTTGTCTTAGAATCTTCCAGGGCTCAGAGCAGGACCTGATACTCGGGGTGGGGCTTCCCAGGAGGAGCCCATAGGGTCCACGAAACCAGGGTCTCTTGAGGCACTCCTGACCGTGATCACTCAGAGTATGTACCACGGTTAGACATCCCCCCTCCCCACCAATTTAAGAGCCAGCTCCGGACTCAGCCTGACTGGGGGCTCCCTGAACTTCATTTCCCCGAGTAGTTCTCGAATCTCTCAAATCTTGGCTTCTCCGGCACCGGGCACTTGGCCCAGGGGAAGCGAATGCCATCCCGGTCATCATCTGCTCCCTCCTCATGGCGAGTGTCTCCACGTCCTGGAACAGATCAGACTGTCTCCTCGAACCTCCTGCAGCTCCAAGTTCTCTGTATTCGGATTTCTTCCAGAAAAACAGACCAAAAAAAAAAATCATGAATCACAGAACACACAGCGTGCTGGGCTGTGGGCCGCAGAGTTGGCATTTCAGCAAGTCTACCCAAAACGGGCCTCTGTTCAGAAATGGCTATGAAAGGACCCCACCTGAAGAGCCTCTGCCCAGCTCTGCTCTGCCTGCTGACAGGGTGCTGGAGCCTTGAGGGAGGAAAGAGAGAGACTGAGAAACTGAGGGGGGGGTGAGACAGAGATGGAGAGAGAGAGAGAGTCATTCTCTCTGCTCACAGGGAGCGTGCAAACCCTTTAGAGGGTTTACAAGCTTGTCTTTGACACTTAACATTAGCACACTCATTCAGGAAGCCGGAAAGTGCTTTTGAGGTAAATGTCTTCCCCACCCGGACCCAGAAGTCCACTTGGTGCAAACTCAGCCAGCTGATTCCCCAGCCGGTTGGTGGGAGGGCAGTGGCTGACGAGCCCTGGGCCCCTGAGATGCTTTCCTGTACATCCCAGGGTGGGCTGTGTTTCTGCAGTGACTCTACCATGCGAGCCGTGGGAAAGAACACAGAACCCCCTAATTTGATTTTATTGCCTTTGGTCTTTGGGCCACACCCGGAGGGCCCCAGAGCTGCACCCAGTAATGCTCAGGGGACCCTATAGTGCCAGGAATCAAACTCAAACCCAGGGCTGGGCATGCGCTCGGCACTGGCATTACCCACTGTGCCATCTCCCTGGATGAAGACGTGGAAAGACTTGGGAAGTTGAGGGCAGCTTCGGGGAGACAGCTGGAGCAGGAACGGGGCCCAGAACCACTGGCTTGAGGGGTATGGACGCTGAGCACCCTCAGACCGGGCTGCATGCTCCGGGCCCGCAAAGGTGCAGCAGGCCCGATCCTCATGGGAGGGCCTCCCAAGAGGAAGCACAGCACCTCCACCTCCACACTGAGCCAGAGATGGCATCGCTCAGATATGGGGTTGCCCAGCACATTGGCAGAATCTCTTTGCAAAGTTTTCAACACCTTCTTCTTCCATTTCCATCGACGAGTATGAATTTAGGGGGACTTCAGCCCCTCACTTTCCTCGTCTGTAAAGTGGGGAGACACATGGGTCTCACACACAGGACGCGGGGAGGCATGCCTGGCTGACCGTGTGCCAAGTGCCCCTAGTGGTTCCCCTTTCTGCCTGTGTCAGCCACCACTGCACAGGCTCTCTCGAGACTCGAGGGTTCGTTAAAGGGCTTCTTGATTGTCGCACATGCCCCAAGGGAAGCTGGCAGCATCATTCATAAGGCAGTTTTCAGAGGGCTGGGGAAAGAGCACAGGGTTAAGGTGCATGCAGGGCTTGTTTGATCCCTGGCACCACCTGGCACCCTGAGCATCACTTGGTAGCCCTGAAGGGCCCCAGACTCCATTAGGTGTGTCCAGGTGAGCCCTGGAGGGCCGCAAGCTCCATCAGGTATGGCCAGGTAAACCCTGGAGGGCCCCAAGGCCCACCAGGTATGGCCAGGTAAGGCCTAGAGGCCCCAAGCCCCTCCGGGTATGGCCAGGTAAGCCCTGAAGCGCCCCCAAGCCCCACCGGGTATGGCCATTCAAGGCCTGGTATCTTAGGTCTGCATCCTCAGGCCCTGGCACTGAACTGTCCCACCTGCTAGGCTGAGGATCGCAAGACGCAGCCCCACCGCTCCCTGGCTCCGACCAGGGGGACCGGTCATAAGGCACTTTTGGGGGCCAGGCTCCCTGCTCCGGTCAGTGCGCTCTGGTCACTGTGCAGTCAGCCTGAGCTCAGTGCGCCCGGACAGCATTTCCTGGAGGAGGAAACGAAGGCCCGGCCTGGCGCAGTGCCCTGTGCTATGACCTGCCTGGGGACGGGAGATGGACAAGCCGCGTGACCCCCGGAGCGTGCCGGGCCCTCTCCAGCCATCCGCTCCCTGGAGACGCGACGCGGCCGCTCGCCTCCGCCCGCTGCTCTCGGCTCTCCGCCAGAAATTCCCTGACAGGAGCAGGAGCCGGGGGGCAGCCGGGCCAGCGCTGACTGACAGCTGGCGCGTGGGGCGCAGGCCGAGGGCGGAATGGCTTCGGGCGCGCGGGCCGTGGGCAGGGTGATTGCTAGGCTGTGCGAGGGAGCAGGCGGGCCGCGCAGCTTTGACTCACTACTTTGTAAATTGGTTTCATGCATGGGCTATCAATGGGGCCTGGCTAGATAATAGGATTTTCCAACACGCTTCTTTCCCCCTCAGCTCGGCGGCTGCAGGACAGGCTGTGCCGTGCTTGGCAGGATGCGCCCTGAGCAGGCTCTGGCTGGGCGGGTGCGGAGCTGAGAGGCTCAGCGCAGTGCCGGAGAGCGGCTTACTCGCTCCACTGGCCAGTCGAGGGGACACAGTCCCTGCCAGCCGCTGCCAGCAGCCGCTCTCAGCCACGCCTGTCCAGGAGACGGGGCCTCGGTACGTGCCGTGGGGCCAAGGAGATGCTCCTGGCTGGACTGTACCTCTGCCGGGACTCTCTGGCACCACGGGCAGCCCACCTGAGTCCCAAAGGGCCCCAGTGCACTCATTCCTTCGAGGCAGGGCCTCACGGAAAAACGTTCTTGGGGTAACTCGTAGGAAGAGATGGGGTGAGGGCATCGAGCAAGCCTGTGCACCAGGTTAAGATTGGCATCCTGGGTTCCCCCACAGAGGGGGACTCCCCTGGCTCAGTGCCCCCTGGATAGCCCTGGGCAGCTGTGGGCTTCGAGGAGGAATCCAGAGCAGGTTTGCTTCCCCCCGGGCTCAGGGACGCCTTCCTAGCAGAGGCCGATACCCCCCGAACAGAGTTCCTGCTGTGAGGGAACCTTTGCCACCGATGACCAATGGTTAGGGAAGCTGGGGCCAGGAGGTCCCTGGTTTGGACACCCCCCAGCAGCATTGCCTCACGACTGCTGGAAAGCAGCCCGTAGAGAGCTCGACCCAAGCCCATGGAGAACAGTCTGGAGACTTCTAGAAAGTCAGAGGACCAAGGAGCCAGACTGCACATGCGGCATCCAGCCCCCAGGGCGCGAAGCCAGGGAGAAGGGGCTCCCACATCGGCCCTTCCTCCTGCCCACCTGAGACACAGGCCTGAAGACCCCGTCCCAGGAGGCCACGGGGGTCCCCCAGGTTCCCCACGGCCAGGACCCATCTACGCTCTGACACGCGGGACTCCCAACCATTCCCTGACAAGTCCCTGCCTCCCTCCAGAGCCTCTCCAACAAGTTTGCTGCGGAAACACCAACACCGCCTCCAAGGGGAGGGGAGATTAAATTAGGAACCGTCTTAATTCTTGCTGGCAGAGAGAAGCAAGCGAGCGCTGTCAGTTCCCCGATGATCTATTGTTAAGGAAATCCAGGTTTAAAGGTATTTCATAAGTTCGCCTCTGCCTGCTAATAAAGAGAGTCAGCTAGCGGAATCCGAGCACCAGGCGGGATGGTAATGAGATAATGCGGCGCACTCCGCAGAGAGCCAGCCCGCTCCTTGAAATTCCTCCGAGAGAGGTTCTGAAGTGCCGCCCGCCCGGTGATGGGGACGGGAGCGAGACGAGGGGGGGGCGGGAAGGGGAAATGGGCATAATTAGCCGCGTAGATTAGGTGATTCAACAAAGATCAGCCGTAGCAGCAGGCTGAGGAGTGGAGATATCTATCAACACGCCTCAGGCTGGCACCCCGCCTGCCGGGCTCGCCAAGCTGACGGCTCCACTCACGGGTAACAAACACAACAGCCTCCCGCCTGCCATCCCCAACATCGAAGGCGTCCTGTTGGCCAAGAAGTTGGCTGTGGGACCCCGCTGGTCACACCCTCCAAGCACCCAGGCTAAGGGCCCAGTGCGTGTCTGCTGAGGGGCCGTGCGGGTTTGTGGATTGCATTCTGCTACCAGCCCTCAGTGGGACCCGGCACCATTGGGTGCTGCTGGGCTCTGCGTGTCCAGGGCTGCAGGGGGAGCCAGCCAACAGCCAGGGTCCGGGTGCAGGAATAGGTGCCCCCATATGGGAAAAGGGATACCATGGACAAACCAGAAGAGAGGAACGGATCAATGGTTCTGGGAGCGAAGAGACAGTACAGGGGCCAAAGCAGTGGCGTTGCACAGAGCCGGCTGCATACGGTCCCCAAGCACAGAGCCAGGAGTAAGCCCTGAGCACCACCCCGTGTGGTCCAGGCTCCTCCCACCCTCCAAATGAAAAAGAAAAATTATGCTGGACCTAGGCAATAAAACCATCTCAGAGATTTGGACCTGCATCTGTCTGTTGGGTGCCGACCCGGCCCGGGTCCCTCTGCCTCCCGCCTGCCGCTTGCAACGCGCCAGAGGATGGGACTCAGGCCGGATCAATGAGTCTCCAAATCCTTTTTTTTTTTTTTTTTTTGCTTTTTGGGCCACACCAGGTGAAGCACAGGGGTTACTCCTGGTTCTGCACTAGGAATTACCCCTGGTGGTGCTCAGGGGACCACATGGGATGCTGGGAATTGAACCTAGGTCAGCTGCGTGCAAGGCAAACGCCCTACCCGCTGTGCTATTGCTCCATCCCCTCACCTCTATATTCTGTATTTAATTCTCCTTACTTATTGAAAAAGAAGCACCAGATTGAATTCATTATTAATTTCATCACTTAAAAAACACCAATGGTGGAGAGATAGCCAGAGAGATAGTATGATGGATTAGGCACTTGTTAGGTTTCCTGAGCACAGAGCCAGGAGTAAGACCTGAGCACAGTTGGGTGTGATCCCAAAATCAAATAAATAAATACTTTCAAAAATCAGATTGGTATTGATACACAGGTTTGAGTTCTAATACAGTGGGCAGGGCATCTCAATAAATCTGATTGAAAACATGCAAGGGGGGACCAGAGAGATAGTATAGGGTAGCTTAAGGCACGTGCCTTGCATGTGACCAAGCACAGTTCAATCTCAGGCATTAAATATGGTTTCCTGAGGACTGTCAGGATTGAGCAGAGTGGGATGTGGGATGTTTGGGGGTTAATAGCCCAGAAACAAAAACATTAAAAAAGTCTGGTCTTTTCTTTCTTCTCTCACACCCTGTGGTGTTCTGGGGACCATGTGGTGTCAGGAATTGAACCCCAGATTCCTGCATGAGAAGCCTGTCTCCAACCAACTGGGCCCTCTCTGTGGCACTGTCTGATTCTTTAAACAGTGTTTTCACCTGGGGCTCTGTTAGCACAATTGTCCCCAGTGACTTCGGGTCTTTTTGTCCCCTCTCCATCAAGATGCTCACATCTCTCACGTGAGAGCCCCTCATCCCCTGCATCGCTTTTACAGTGGCGCGGGTCTCTCAGAAAGAACTCTAGTTGTCAGCCTGTGGGCCTAGTAGTAACGGGTAGGCGGTGAAAATGTCCTCTGGATCCGGTCCTGTTTATTTCCAAGTGCCTCTGCTGCACAGCTAGGCAAAGGATGAGTGGAAGCCTACTTGTCATATAGCGCCATCTTCTGGGGGAAAACCTGTAAAAGCCCATATCATCTTTTTAATTCTTTTTTTTTTTTAATTTATTATTTATTTATTTATTTATTCATTTTTGATTGGGGCCACACCCCCACGGTTCTCAGGGATCACTCCTGGGTCTCCACTCAGGAATTACTCTTGGGGGTTCACAGGGGACCATAGGTACACGGGTGACCATATGGGATGCCAGAGACTGAACCCAGGTCAGCCACGCACAAGGCAAATGCCCTCCCCTCTGAACTATGGTTGCGGCCCCCATTCATCTTTCTGTTCAGTAAATTTGAATCTATTTTTGGTCTTGCAAATTTTGGGGGTTTGTTTTATTGTATTTTTGGATTCTTTTGGCTTTTTGGGTTATACCCAACAATGCTTAGGGGTTACTCCCGGCCTTGCACTCAGGAATTACTCTTGGTGGTGCTCTGTGGACCATATGGGATGCCGGGGATCAAACCTGGGTTGGACGTGTGCAAGGCAAACACACTACCTGCTGTACCGGCCCCATGTTACTTATTTTGGGGGAGGCCCACACTCCTGGCTCTGGGATCAGGAATCACTCCAGGGCAGTGCTTAGGGGACCATCTGGGGTTCTGGGGATTGAACTCGGGCCAGCCAAGGCAAGGCAAGCACCTTACCTACTGTACTAGTGCTCCAGCCCCCTTGTTTTGCTTTTTTGATCTTGTTTGCTTTCCTATAACACATTTCTGAATTCCAGAATTTTTCATTAAGTTTCTTAGGATAGAGTGCTCTAGAAGTTATCCAACCTTCCACACACATGGCTGGACCTCAGGAGTGGCAGGGACAGGCCCTCACTGAAATGGAGAGGTCTTGCAGCCAGTCTCTTCATCACTCTGTCAAAGCCAGGTCTATAATCCAGGGGTTGTGGCACTTGCCTTGCATATGGCAAACTTCCCAAGCACAACTGCAGAGACTCCTGAGCATGGAGCCAGGAGTGGCCCCCAGCATCACTGAGTGTGGACCAACCACTGCCCACCCCCCTCCCAAGTCAGTCACCCCTGAGTAAACATGTTTCTCCATCTGTTCACATCACAGGTCCCCTGTACCAATATACACTGTCCTAGAAGCTAGAGCAGGTCTAGTCTGAGTTCTCTTCTATTTTTAGGTCCTCCTAGATGAAGAGACATAAGAAAATAGATATGGAGCCTGAGAGAGTACAGCCAAGAGGGCACTTGCCTTGCAGGCAGCAGACCTGGGTTCCAACTCCAGTTCCCCATATGGCCCCCTGAGCCTGTCAGGGGTGATCCCTGAGAACCACTAGGTGTGCCCCACCCACTCCAAGAAGAGAGAGAGAGAGAGAGAGGAAGAGAGAGAGAGAGAGAGAGAGAGAGGAAGAGAGAGAGAGAGAGAGAGAGTATGGGTCTGGTCCTATGGAACCAGGTCTCTTGTGCTGTCTGTTTTATTTTTTCCAGTTTGTTGGTTTTGTTTGTATGTTCATTTTCTAAGTGAAGGCAGGAGTGATTAGATAATACCAGCTACACAATGCATGGCACAGAGACTTATTTCTTTTTAAGCATGGTTTTGTTTTGTTTTTCTGGATTACTCCTGGCGGTGCTAGGGGTCATTCCTGGCAGGGCTCAGGGGACCATACGAGGTTCCGGGGATCAAACCCAGGTCAGCTGCCTGTAAGGCAAGGTCCTACCCTGCTGTACTAGCTCCCTGGTTCTAAACATGTTTTTCAGAATTTAAATATCCAAATCATTGTACCTAACACAGTAATTGCTTTATTGATATTTTTGGCCCATGGGAACAAACCCAGGGCTTCATACTGGCGAGGCATGTTTTACCCCTGAGCTGCATTCCTGGCCTTGAATATCTCTTTTGAAGTGAATGCCTTAAATTATCTGAATTAATTCCAAAAACCACACAAAAATCAGTGAACTTTGTTTTTGCAAACTGTTTGCTGACAAGATTAGCAATCAAAAGTCAGGGAGATAGTAGAACAGGTAGGGCACTTGCCTTATATGTGACCAACTTGGGCTCAATCCCCAGCACCTATAAGACCCTCCAGTTCCTTCCAGGAATGAGCACAGAACCAGGAGTAAGCTCTGAGCACAGCCGGGTGTGCCCCCACCCTTGAGCCCCCGAACTTCTGAATCAGCAATCAAGTGGAATGGTACTGCTTTAGAATGTGAAGTGAGTTAGAATAAAAAGTGAGTGTAATCAAAATAATTGCTAGGGAGTCAGGGACACAGCCTAACAGACTAAGCACTTGCGTGCGGGAGGCCTGGGTTTAATTCCCCTGCACCCCCACAACCTTGGAGGAATCTCCGAGCCACAGGCCTGGGAGTAGTCCCCACACACTAGTGCATGTGACCCAAACTGCATTGCACTGCACTGCACTGTCCTCCCATTGTTCATCGATTTGCTCGAGTGGGCCCAGTAATGTCTCCATTTTGAGACTTGTTATTGTGTTTGGCATATTGAATACATCATGGGTAGCTTGCCAGGCTTTACTGTGCAGGCGAGATACTCTCGATAACTTGCCAGGCTCTCCGAGAGGGGTGGAGGAATCGAACCCGGCTCCGCCCAAACAGCACCCAAAAAAAAAATGGATCTGACACAATGAAAAAGGCCAATGACTACTTGCATATGAGTGAAAAAGTTGGGGATGAGTGTATTTGTATGGACGAAGGGGAGAGGGGCTGTGAGCATGAGGCATGCAAGAGAGACAGAGGGGGAGAGGGGCCACTAGGGGGTGAACGCTGCTGCCTGAGGACGCTGGGGCTCTGTGCTGAGAAGGTGTGAGTGTGAGGAGGGGCGGAGGGTCACACAGGAGCACGCGTGCCCAGAGGTGCAGGAGAGACCAGGATGATATGAGAGCAAAGGCACGATAGCTCACGAGATGAGAACGTGTGCGACATGCTCTGGGTGTTCGTCTGGAGAGCGCAGCGTGAGTGTCCTGGCCTGGAGGGGTTGAGTACTGAGAACACAGCATATGCTTGTGACGGAGAGAGAAGCAGTGACTTCACAGGGCTGTAGGGTGGGTCCGGCAGAGACAGAGTCAGCGTGAGGGCGTGTGGGCAGAACTGGCGGGTGAGATGGTGACATGCGTGGTGACAAGGAGAGAAAGAGGCTGAGCGCTCACTCGGCTCGAGCTGAAGGGACACAGGGATAACTCAACACTCCCCATGACTCTGAACATTCGTGACGAGGGCTAGGAATCACTCCTGGTAAAGACCGTTATCTCCCTGCATCACTCCCACCCCCCTCCTCTGCCCCTGCCCACCGTTTTCCCACTGTGTTTGAAAGCCCACCTGGCTCTGAGTGGCCCCCTTCCTCCCGTCCTCACCTGCTGTGCCCCACACCTCCACCTGCCTCTGAGGAGCAACTCGGCGCGTGCAGGGTCAGGGCCAGCTCTGAACCGCCTTCTGTCTGCATCAGTTGTGGTCCCCGCTGAGTTCTCGACACTGGCTTGGTCCCACCTCTTTTCCCAGGACAGATCAATGGTCCCCATGGGAAATGACTAGCTGGGCCTCACCAGACTGAGAGCTCCGGACCCTCGTCCATCGGCAAGGCACTTGTTAGTGCTCTCTTGGGGCCCACAAAGCCGGGCCGACATTCTGCAGAGCAGCCGAAAAGGAAGACGACAGGTAGAGACAGAGCCCAGGAACTCAGAGGCGGGACGGAGAAACCCAACCAGGATTCAAATGCTGAGCCCTGGGGCCCGAGAGTTAGTACTGCGGGTACTTATGTGCCTTCCATGCCCCAGGTTCAATCTGGGACATCCCATATAGTCCCCTGAGCACTGCTCAGAGTAATTCCTGAGACAGGAGTAACTCCTGAGCAGCACCAGGTGTGGTCTCCGAAACAGGAAAACAAAACCCAATTGAACGCTGAGCCCTTCCCAAGGTAAGTGGGTCCATCACTCCTGTGGCCCCAAGCTGCACCTCTCTGACCTAACCTCACTCTGCCCCCCCTTCTGCTCCCCACTTTCATTTGGCCATGGTTTCTGTTTCCCCGATGTGTTAGGAATGGGTTTCACTCAACATAGGGTCTTGGTTTAATAGGCTCTTTCCAGATACTCCTATGACCCAATTCTCACCAACACCAAATCCCTGGTCTAAAATACCACCCTCGGGGCTGGAGCACCACCAGGAGTAATGCCTGGGTGAAAAGCCAGGAGTAACCCCCGTGCATCTCTGGGTGTGACCCAAAAATAAAAATATAAATAATATAAGTTATTATCTTATTTTATACATCTTATTATATACATCTGATTTTCTAGGTCTTACTCTGGAGAAGTTGGTAGGCTACCAAAAGTATCCTGCCCACACGGCAGAGTCTAGCAGACTCCCTGTGGCGTATTCAATATGCCAAAAACCAGTAACAATGATGGGCCTCATTCTCCTGACTCTGAAAGAGCCTCGAATGTGGCACTTTTTCAAATCTAAGGGCTAGAACGAAGGAGATGTTACTGGGGCCTGCTCGAGGCAATTGATGACCAACAGGATGACAGTGATACAGTGAAATAATATAATAAAATACCACACTCTGGGGAAGCTGCCCCCAACCACCACCCCCTGCACTGTCTATAGCCACTAACCTACCAACTATCTGTAATCTGATGGAACTGGGGTTTACTGCTCTACTGTGCTTCCCCCACTTCAGAGGGCCAGGATCTTATTTCTGCAGTTATACTGCCCCGACACCTAGAAGACTGCCAGCCAGTAAGACAGTAAGCCCTCAATTAATTGCAGCTACATGTTTGGTGTAACTGAGTCCCAAAGTGCAGAGGCTGTAAAATGATAGGCATCGATTTATAATTCAGTTAATTCTCCCTCTGGGGGTTCTGGGGTTATAACACTACGGGGAGATGGTTGTGGTCTTTGATTGACAGATGGCAAAACCATTCTGCCCAAAATCATCTTGTGGAACCACTCTACAGATTTCTCTTTCCCACTCTCTGGTTCTGGGAGTCATTTTCTTTCTTTGGGTTTTGTTTTTTTTTCTTGGATTTTTGGGTCACATACATGCTTAGCGGTTACTGCTGGCTCATGCATTCAGGAATTACTCCTGGTGGCGCTTGGGGGACCATATGGGATGCTGGGGATCGAACCCAGGTCATCTGCATGCAAGGCAAGCAGCCTCTCAGCTGTACTATCACTCTGGCCCTTCGGAGGTCATTTTCTGCAATGTTGGGGACTGATGCTAGAGCCTTACACATCCCCCCAATCCCTCCACAGGATCTTTACATCTAAAGAGTCACATGAGAAAGATATGCATGCAACAGAACTTTAGAAAACAAAATCAACAAATCCGAAACGATTCTAGCCTTTAGGATGAAAACAGGTTGGGAAGAGAGTTGACATACCACTGTCTCCTCCAGCCCTTTGAGGTCCTCTCTGGCTTGTTCCCTTTTATCATTGAGCAACCTGAAAACAGAAACAAAAACCCAAAAACCAGAAATAGCCATGAACCACCAAAGTAGCATCAGAGCATTCTGCAGATACCATGAGAGTCTGCAGATAAAACAAACCCACCCACAGAATAAAGCCACCTTTTGTTTTTTTTTTATTTATTCGGGGGTGCTCGGTTTGAAACCCAGCCCCTCACATATGCCAGACACGCAGTTCTGCCAGTGCGTCACAATCCCTGGCACACCGTCAGTTTTTAAATTGGCCTGATCTAAGTGGAACATTTGGGTCTCTGAATCACAAAGGCAGACTTTTTAAGACCTCACGAGGAAGTGTTTAAAGGGCACTCACAGGAGCTTTTCCAGCTTCATCTCTCTCTCTTGGTCCTCTATTTTCAGCTTGTCATAATCAGAACTGAGCTTCTCCTGTTCCAGTTGCAGCTTCTGATTCAAGCTGAAATTGAGAGGAAAAGAGCAATACATTCCACATCAGTGTGAAACTCCGAGCCAGCCGCTCAAGACGCGGCTCTGTGCCAACCCTATTAGTTCTGCGCAATAAAGGCAGCAATTCTCGAGGATTTCAAGGGCTCAGAGAGCAGCCGCACAGCTTCCTCCCTGTCCAAGCAAAAACTAATTTCTGGGGAGCATCTAGCAGGCATGAGACATGCGGCTCTGAGGATGTATTTATAGTTGGCTTGTGCAAGAGCTTGAGGTGGGGGGCGGGGGGGTGGATAATGAGATGGGGAAAGGGCTGATATTTTAAAACAGAGGAAGAGAGCCCAGTTGAAAGAATCTGCCGGCCCTGCAGATGGCGAACACCCACTTGGGAAACCTTATTTGGCCACTTCAACCTGCCCTTCCTCTCCAGGTTCAATGTTCTGAAAACATCTCCCAGATCCAGATTCCTGGCTGACGCAGAGAGTGGGGGGTTAGGGGAGTTAGAGAAAGAGGAAATCAGAAACAGGGTCTGCTTGCACAACAGCCCTGTGTGAGGGAAAGCCCGAAGTTCTTTGACAGGTCAGGGTCCAGGATACCTCTGAATCTGCTCACTTGCCCTGACCCACCCATGAAAAAAAAAAACAACCTCCCTTCTCTCTTCTCCCCTTGCAGTTGAGCATTGAGGGTGATTCATCAGAAGAGTGAACAGGAGAGAGGAGAACAGCACCCCCTCCCCACCACCACACAGACACACACAGACACACACAGACACACAGACACAGACACACACACACACACACACACACACCACACACGGTCAGGGAGGTCCGCCCTGGGTAGCCTCACACAGAGAAATCCTCCGTTCCCATACTGACTTTTCTGTTCTGAAACGCCCCTGTGGGGGGCATGCGGGTCATGGGCACTGAACCAAGGCCTGGATCAGCCTTCTAGAGAATTCCACTCTAAGGCCTCTTGGCTTCTAAAGCGTGACCTGAAGTAAATGGCGTATCCAGCTTCTTCAGGGAGAGGGGCAGGGAGTAGGTCAGCAGGAGTGAACCTTTGGTGGGAAGAGGGCTGTTCAATGCTCCCATATAACAAGTTTGCTTTATTTCCCTGTCTTTCCTTGGGGGCACTAAGAAAGGTTATTCTGCAAAGGGGGTCAGATCGCTCAGGGGCTCACAAGGATCAAGCACGAGGACCCCTCAGAAGACGCCACGGCAGCCGCCTCCCAGAACTCCCGTGAAGTCCCAGGAGGAAGAAAGAGGCTGAGGGGGAGTGGGGGGGGGGGTCCTGGGAACTGGATGGGGGCTCCTCAGGGGCTGGGGGATGAGCAGAGAAGTTAGAATAACGCCAGCCTGGTTGCATGTCACAGGCCTAGGAGGACAGAGAAGTGACGTGGTGGGATCATGAGAGGTGCACATGGCCAGGCACTGTGCCTTGTGCGTGCTAGACTGGCAGAGAGGACTCCTTGGACAGTCTAGAGCTGCTGAGGCAGGGTCCACTCAGGGCTAGCCTGGCGGGGGGACCTTCCAACAGACGGTGTCCACAACACGACCCAACCCTCCAGGGACCAAGTAGGGCACCCAATCCTGCCTGCACCTGCCTCCCTCCGGTCCCAACCCCTGGCCAGTTCTGCGTGGGGAGCGTGCAGCTCACAGACACAGGGCGTCTTAGCAAACGGGCCCCGCCCCCAACTCACTCCCGGATCTCATCGATGATCTTCTGCTTCTCCTCGATCTCATCCCGGAGTCTGGACAGCTGCTTCTGGTGTGCTTCGCGGTGACTCTCCATCTGCTGCTCCAGCGCCTTCTGCAGCCCGGGTCAAGACACACGGGTCACCATCCCCTCGCAACTTGGGGCCAGGGAACCCACCCTTGGTCTCCTGACTGATCCAGCAGGAAGGAGATCATCTGTCGGGAGGCTGAGGGGGCCGGGGATGGGGTTCAAAGAGCTGCAGCCTGTGCCTGGGGTCTGTGCGGCCCTGCGCAACCCCCGCCCCTGAGAGGGAATTCCGGACAGCTGCCCCGAATCACTGCATGGAGCTTGGGACCATCAGGCCCATGTGGCTGAGTGTCACTGCGACCAGGCACCGCCAAACCAACACCCTAACACTGCTGTGTAAAACAAACCCTACAACTTAGTGGGGAGCGGAAGGACATGAGTCCATGATTCATTAGCTAAAGGGTCTTCCCCTGCCCGGAGCAGCTCAGCCAATTTACAGTTTCTCTCACTGGGTCAGTGGGCACCAAATATCCTCACCAGGTCCGGAGGCCTCAGACACCCCCAACTGACCCGTGAGGCCACTCTGTCTGCTCCTTCCAGCAAAATCCAGGAGAGGGTATGGCCCAGTCCCCTCCTTTGCCAGTCCACCCACTGCCCCGG
Source organism: Sorex palustris (assembly GCA_028565675.1). Classification (NCBI taxonomy): domain Eukaryota; kingdom Metazoa; phylum Chordata; class Mammalia; order Eulipotyphla; family Soricidae; genus Sorex; species Sorex palustris. The sequence continues at coordinate 5,683,971 of JAOXYA010000041.1, forward strand.
GCATGTCTTCAACCATGGGTGGAGAGCCAAAGGCTCAGTTTGCCTAAAACTAGTCCCAAGCATATATTTCCCTTTATTCACTTAAAAATCTTATTTCTCAATTATTTCCCCCTACATTTTCCTTTATTTGCTTTTGGGCTCACACCCAGCAATCCTCAGGATTTACTCCTAGCCCTGCACTCCCGGATCACTCCCGGAGGTGCTCAGGGGACTACATGAGATGCTGGGGGTCTTGCAAGATCGACTCCGGTCCACCGTGCGCAAGGCAAGTGCCCTCCCCTCTGTACTATTGCTCCAGACCTGTATTTAGCTTTAGAAGATGATCACAACTAAATGCCCAGGGTTTAAGAAGGGAATTCAGAGTTGGGGTTTTCTGTACAAAGGTGGGGAGGAGAGGAGTTTCCTTCCATTTGAAACAAGAGTGAAACCCCCATGCAGATGTGGGGCCCATCATGATGGACAGGAGCTGTGTCCATTCGGCTCCCATTTGTCTGAAAAGAGGCCCCTATTAGCAGTGGACATCTCCTTCTCTGTTCTCGGTCGCAATTTCCAGCTAGGCTGCACCTGGGGAAGTCTGCCCCCACCCCCACCCACCCGCCCTGCCCAGCCCCACTGTCTCTGAGGTGCCCCGGCAGGGCAGGACACACCTTCATTTCCTCAGCATCCTGCAGCCGCGTCAGGTGCTCCTTCTCCTTGTCCTGGAAGCTGACTTCGTGCATTTTCTCTGTTTTGGATTTTAACACAGTTGATTCCAGATTTCCCCGGAAGGACTCATATCCGGTAGTCAAAATTGAGAGAGGGGCAGAGCGGGAGACAGAGAGAGTGTGCACTCAAGAATGAGGGGGTGGGGGTGGGCAATGGAATGACGCCTGAGGCTCCATGGCTGACAGTAACCACAGCATCCGGTAGTGCCCCTCCCCCACCCGCACCCCAGGGCCCCCCCAAATCATGCCTGCTTGAGGACCAAATACTGAGAGAGGTTTTGATTTGGCACTGCGGTTGACAACATAGTCGCTGAGAGGGTTTCGTGCCCAACGCAGTCCAGCTTGACACCCACCAGCCACCTCCCTCTGCAGCTGTCTCAGTGTCCCCTCCCCATCCTATCGCCCCCTTCCTCTGTGCCTGCATCCTGTTGAAGTCCCACTCTCTGTTTCTGTTGCTTCGGGGCAATCCTGATTCCTCTATTATGTTTTGTAAATCACGGTGCCTTAAAAAGAAATTAGAAGCTTGCCACAAGCTGTGGGAGAGGGCAGTTAGGACCACGAAGGGCCCATTACAACAAGGACAGTTGGAAATGATCACTCTGGACAAGAACTGAGTGCTGAAAGGAGGTAAAGGGATGATAACCTTTCAGTAACAGTACTGCAAATCACGATGTCTCAAAGAGGAAAGAGAGAGAAAGAGAAGAGAGACAGAAGGAGGGAGGGAGAGAGGGAGGTAAGGAGGGAGGAAAGAAGGGAAGGAGGGAGGGAGGGAGGGAGGGAGGGAGGGAGGGAAGAGAAGAAAAAGAAAAGTGTCTGCCCTAGAGGCAGGTGGGGTGGGGGTGGCAGGAAGGAAACTGGGGACAATGGAGGTGGAAATGTACACTGGTGAAGGGACGGGTGTTGGAACGTTGCATGACTGATACCCAATCATGAACAACTCTGTATCTCGCAGTGATTCCATTTTTTAAAAAGGAAAATAAAATACAAAATCAAGGCCTGAGTGAGGAGAAAGCTGCTGCCTCAGATAGCCACTCAAGAATGGAGTGGGCTGGGTGGCACTGCTGCCCACACGGTGGGAACTGACGCCCTGCCAGGCCTGGCGAGCGATGCCCGAGGCTGTGTCGGTGCCGTGTGGATTATAAACTATGCTGCCCACGGCAGGAGCATGTGGATTTATGCCGCTATTAGTGTTCCGGAAAGAATGCGTTTATTTCTCACAGGGAAGCTTTTATTCTTTCAGAATCTGGAGCAAGACAAACTCTAAGGGTGAGAACAAGGCGACTAGAAGGAGAAAATGATCCTCAGATAGAGAAGGGAACACCAAGTAAAGGATGTTTGGAGAATTCGCTCCGGATGCGAGATGTGTGCTGAAAGTAGACTACAGACCGAACACGATGGCCACTCAATATCTCTATTGCAAACCACAACACCCTTAAGGAAAGAGAGAGCAAAAGAGAATGCTCTGCCACAAAGGCAGGGTGGGGGGGATGTGGTGGGGGAGTGGGAGGGCTACTGGG
>JAOXYA010000041.1:5686291-5699129 GCA_028565675.1 Sorex palustris
CCCTCCCTCCCTCCCTCCCTCCCTCCCTTGCTCCCTCCTTCCCTTCCTCAACCCCAGAGCCTGCCCTTGACCCTGACCTTATCTGCTTCCCCAGGGCCACAGAGCGAGCCTCAGGCAGTGCCCCGGGCAGGGCTATGGGGCGAGGGCCGTGTCCAGCTCTGACTGGGAACTGGGCCTTGAGCCTGGCGCTCTAGGGGCCCTTAGGGACAGCCGGAAGGTGAGGTCTGTGGGCGTGCCCAGCTGCCTGCCCCCCCACCCAGCTCCCACGCCCCCTCTCCTCATGCCCAGCACCCAGCATAGCCCATAGTGTGTCCAGCCTGTCCACTGGCATTCATGAACCCTGGGAGCACTCTCATCCCTGGCCCCTGGGGACCCTCTGCCTCCAGCCCACGGTGGGCACTCGGCCACACGCCCCAGCCTGTCCCGCTGGGAACGGGAGAGACCCCGAGCTCGGCCCCCGGTGCCAGATCCCCCAATGCCTTCCTAAGGCTGTCCTCAACCAGCCTGTCCCTCTCAGTCACCACCGCCCCATTCAGTTCCCCAGGCCAGGCCACCCCCAGAATCCAGCTCCCACCTTCCTGGGCCTGTGCTGGCCCCCGTTCCCTGGGTGGGGTGCAATGGCCCCTCCCCTCCCTCTCCCTCCCCAGCTTTAATATTCATGAGCACTGCTGGTGGGGCGCTGGGAAAGTTCCGGCACATCAGCTGCCTCAGGAACCCTAATTAAACGCTGTGGCGGGAGGGTTGGGATGACCTTCAGCATTGGCTGAGCTATTCCCAGCGCCCCCGGGGACCTCTGCCAACGCTCCTCCTGTGGCCCTTTCCTGGGGATAAAATGCCCACCCCACCCTCAGGTCACGGGTGGGGGTCAGCCCTGGTGCCGACCCCTCTGGGGACCAGCCACAGGGCACTTTTGCTGGAAACTTTCACCTCTGCCAGGGAGGGGGCTGGGGAGGGGGAGACGGCTGAGGAAGAGGGGTCTCTGGGAGAGGCTGAACCCCCGCCCTCCCGGAGTGCGTTGGGGATCCTGCAGTCTCAGGCTAGTGAGGTGGAGCGAGGGGCTGCACCAGGGCGATCTGGGATCCAGCCAGCGCCTCCGAAGAAGGAGAAAAGAGAAAAAAAGGCCTGTGGGCGCCCAGGTCCCTTCATCCCTGACACCTTGTCCAGCACAGTCCAAGCCTCCTGACAAGACCCAAAGGCCCGACTGGGGCGTCCACACACACGGCGGAGGGCCGGGTTGGGAGCACTCCCAGAGGTTGGGAGCACTCCTGGAGGAACCCAGGGGCGTCTCAGGACAGACTCAGAGGCTCCTGTCACCCTCCCTGGGGCGGAGAGAGCAGGGGGGGAGGGCACCCCTGCCGGGCACCCCTGAAGAAGACTGGGAACGCGGGGAAGGGCTCCTGTGGTGTGCAGGTTGCAGGCGGGACCCAAGGCCACCGCGTCCTCCAGACGGCCACAGCCCCAGCGCCAGCCTCCGTCCACTTCTGTTATCCCATGTCTGGCTGCTGCCCGGCACTGGCCCAGCCCGGCACCTCCTCCCTGACCAGTCCCGCTGCACGCCCCCAGGCCGTGTGCTCTCAGCACCCCCAGAAACTGCCCTATCTTGGAGCCCGGCCAGGGTGTCCGGCCTACAGCCATGGCCAAGTGACAGTTTCTGCACTTTCAGAACGAGTTCGTTTCTGCACTTCCAGAACTGGACCGTTTTTCTGCACTTCCAGAACTGGCCCTTTTTTCTGCATTCCCAGAACTGGCCGTTTCTGCATTTCCAAAACTGGCCCGTTTTCCTGCGTTCCCAGAATCGGCCCCTCTGCACCCTGAGAATCTCTGCCCGCCTGTGTTTCTGGGGTCCCTGCAGGGCAAGGCTGAGCCCAAGTCTCTCTCGGGCACGGCGACCTGCCCAAGGGCAGGGAGGCACTGCCCGCCCAGAGCAGGATCAGCTCATTAATCTCCACTCACCCGGGTGGGGGGTGGGGCTGCTGCAAAGGGCCTTGATTCCAGCTTCCTGCAGAACCACAAGGTCACCCCATTCACTGAGCAGCTCCCAAACATCTGGCCTGATGGGCTATCAAGAGCAGGACGACGTGCCCTGAGCCCGGGAGGCAGGAGGGAGCGCATGCTGAAGGTGGTGGGCCTACCAGGGAGGTCTTCAAGGAGGAGGCGGGCCTTGAGGCGCCAGTGGGGGCACAGCAGCCCCCAGAGGTGGCCACGGGGCTCTGAAGGGACCTGTGCCCAGCTGCAAGACTGGGGAGGGTCTCCAAGTGCTCCAGCTCCAGCCCAGCAGAGGGTGAGCCCTTATTTCCTCTTCAGGAAGAAAGTGCAGAGGAGTGCGTTTGTCAGAGACCCGCTGATGTGTGGTCTGCAGGGTCCAGCGACCTCACTTCGGGAGTGCAGAGGGGGAGCAGGAAGTGAGGGGCAGAGCCCCGGAACACAGCACCACCGAGACTGCGGTGCCAGCCTGAATTCCCACTTCAAAGCTGTGTGACCTTGGCCAAGCTCCTTGACCTCTCTGAGTCTGTTCAACACTGAGGTAGAGCAACAGGAGCGCTTTCCTCCAACTCTGGGAGGGCGGGCGGGACCCTGGACTCCAGTGTCCCCACTTCTCTGCCGGATGCCAGCCCCACCCACCCCAGGCCCACTTTGAGTGCCAAGCCTTGGGCGGCCTCCCAGCTGCCCCCCCTCGCCCACCTCAGACACCTGTGCCCTTAACCAGAGTCCCTCCATGTCCTTCCTCCCCTGGGTGCCCGGAGACGGTCACTGCCCACCACCCCAGTGCCAGCCCAGTGAATCGAGGGCAGAGCAGCGGATGCGGCCCAGGGGCCCAGCCCCGAGCTATTCATCACTGTCGTTTACGGGGCCTGTCGGGCTGCAAATGGAAAGGAGATGATGTGAAACCAGCCATCTGCAGGTTCTTAGCGCCCTTACAAATTGCCGTGCTGAATAACTTGTTGCCTGTATTTATCCCTGTTCAAATTGTCTCGTAGCTACAGTCATCCGTCTTCATTCTGCTCCCAGTGGCTCCTACACAGTCAGCTGGGCAACCTCATTGCTTCCTGGAGGAGGCAGGCGGAAGGCGGGGGGCGGGCAGGGGGGGGGGTTATTGGGAGAGCGTGAGATGGGGGGGCTCTTCCCCAGGCCCAGGTGAGAGGAACCTGATTCGGGCAGGGAGCCCAGGGGCCGAGTGCCCTCCCCAGGACGCCCACCCCAGCTGCTCACATCCCCACAGGCAAACAGAGGTGTCATCGCGGATCCCCCATAACCCCCACACCCCCCCAGAGAAGACATGGACGCCTGAGTAGCCTCCTCGAGGCCCTCCTCACTCACCCCCCTGCAGTCCACCCTCTTCACCTACCCCTGCAGCCTGCCCTCCTCACTCAATGGCTCACCTCTGCAGCCCTCCTTCCTCACTCACCCCTGTAGCCCGCCCTCCTCACTCACCCCTGCAGTCCAACCTCTTCACCTGCCCCAGCAGCCGTCCTCCTCACTCAATGGCTCACCCCTGCAGTTTGCCCTCCTCACTCAACAGTAAACAGAAAGCTTCCACATAGAGGCAGTAGTCCTGAATTCTCACGGTATTTGCCAGGGGTCCTATACCCCCTGCATTAGAACTGCTTGTTCCTCACAAAGCCCTGAGCCCGCCTGGAGGGTCCCGTTTGCACAGCTCCTTAGTGGCTGGGCAGGAGAGCACGACAACAAGAAGGAGGCACATCAGTGCCTCCCCATGCGCGAGGTCTGCAGGGGTGTGGGGTGGGGGATGCATGCCTTCCGCCCATCCCCCGCACCGGCCCCTTCACTACGCCAGCTCAGCTGACACACAGACCGTGATTTCAGGAAGGTGCCGTGGACAGCAGCCCGGCCCACACCAGGCCCTGCTCCCACAGGGGTGCAGGCAGTCAGGGCTGAGGACCCCTGGCTCCCCACCACCCCCTCCCCTCAACTCCGACCCTGCTCGGCTTGCTGCTGGAGCTGTCAGACGCCGCCTCTCCGCTCGGCAGCCCTCCACGGCAGACCTTTAAATATTTGAAAACAGCTGTCAGGACCTGCTTAGATGCTCTCTCTTCCAGGAGGAAGGGCCCCCGCGCCCTCCAGCGCCGTGAGCAGGCAGACCTCGGGCAGTTTGCGTTCCCTCCTCCAAAGGCCACCCCATTCATCAGCGTCCCTTCGCTGCCTCTCCGGAGCTCATCAGTGGTGACTGCAGCACCTGGGAGCCCCACCTGGCACCAGCGGCTGGCATGTCCGGGCCCCCTGTTCCTACCCATCCCCAGTGCCCACGCCACTACAGACAGAACCAGCAGCTCCGTGAAACGCCCGGATGGAATCCAGAGGGGCTGTGGGGTGCCCCCCACATGGGCCTGAGCAGCCTGAGACAGGTCCGGACACCTGGAGTTGGCCTTGGTGAGCCCGGGACGCTTCCTGGGCCTTCTCGCTCCCTTTACCCCTGAGCCATCGCTCCGTCGTCTTTCTCTGTGGGCCTTTTCCCACCCAGAGGACTTGCTCAGTGCTCGGACCAAGCGACTGTGCCGGGATAGTTAGAGATGGTGCTGCCGTCTGGTGGAAGCGGGTCTTGGTGGGGCTGCCGTGAAGACGCAGCAAGGGGAGCAGGTACCGATCCCAAAAACGCAGGGACCACAGGGAGGTTGGGAGCAGCCAGATCAAGAGACTGCGTCGCTGGCCTGCAGAACGTGTTAACCAAGTCAAATGCCTCTTGCGCTCCATGCAAATGTTTGCTTCAGAGCAAACGGGAAGCAAGGCTGGAATCCCGTCCTGCCGTGCCGTTTCCGTTCCTCTATAATTAGGGACGCTGGATTTTTAGTGTCGTTTTTTCTGGTGTGCGTTTGTTTTTCCTGATTTCCAAGGCTATTTTTAGACCAATCATGACTCACTTTTTGAAAGGCGTAAGAAAAAGAAAAAAAGAGTCCTCCGCCCCCCCCCACCCCAGCAATCAAATGTTCCCACTCTCTGGGACACACATTTAGGTGAGTCCTCGCCAGGGGCTGGGGGGAGCACAGTGAGGGGAGACAGTCCCCACCCACGGGGACCTTCGGTGACCCCCGCATCCTGAGTCTTCCCCCCACCCCAAGGGTGGCAGCCACAGACTCTGGGGAGCAAGTCGGAGGAACATGTGTCCCCAGAAGAACCAGCAGGCGCCAGGACGGCAGCAGACCAGGGGGCGCAGAGAAGGAAGTGGGGTGAGCCACCAGCAGAGGGGGCAGCACTGTAGACCCCTCCCACAGGAGTCACCGCCAGCAGGAGATGAGCCTTGTCGTGTCCAAAGTCCCTTCTGAAACCTACTACGGGGGCACAGGAGGAACCCCAGTTCCCAGAGAAACCAGAGGCCTGCCGGAGCCAGGACTCCCAGAACGACACCCCCCCCGACCCTGTATACCCAACTGCCCCCGCTCTGGGAAAGCGTGGGCGAGCTGGGGTTTTGCCCCCTCCACCCCCACCGGGCCTTCCTGGAGCACCGGTCTGCAGGGCAAGGCCCGGAACAAGCTGAGCAGGCACATACACACCCACAGACACACCCACCTGCCTGTGGGTAGGGCTTCAAACTCAAGTCACCACCAGGGCTGCAGTCATACCTGTTCCCCTGTGATCCTCAGGGTCATGAGAGACCCCTGTGACCCAGATCCTGGTCTCCAGGAGTTTGCTATCTAAGATGGCCCTGCTGGATGGACACACAGAGCGCCCCGTGGCACACCAGTCTCACGCTCCTGGGACAACACGCGTGCATGTGCATGCGTGTGTGCATGGATGTGTGTGTGCGCATGTGTATGTGTGCATGCGTGTGCATGCCTGCGTGTGTGTATGTGTGCACGTGTGTGTGTGTGTGTGTGTGTGTGTGTGTTACATACAGGGAGCCCGGTCACTTTTTCTAAACTTTCTTTGTCCATCAGGATTTGGCCATGTGGCCCCCTCCCCGGGACATTTAAGCAGCAGCCCGGATGGAGGCTCAGTGCGAGGGAGGAGAGGGGTCTCAGCAAGGTACTTTACAGTTTGCAAATCCCTTCCTCCTCCGCTGTCCTCGAGTGACCATTCACTCACCAAATATTTATGTATCACCCAGGGGTTCCAGGCACTGAGCCAGACCCGGCAATAGAGCAAACATGGGCCTGCATACTCAGAAGCTCAGAGCCAAGAGAGAAGGCGGGGACCTCTCCACATGCTTCCTGACTATCGGTTTGTCCACCACAACCCTCACACACCCTTGTCTGAGCATGCCTGCACATGCACACGCATGCACGTGCACACGGGCTCCTGCTCACCTTGGTCAGGAGAGAAGCTGCTTGGTTGGTGGCCCACAGCTATCTGCTGAATGAATGGACTGGATGGATGAATGGTGGGTGGATGATGGATTTATGGATGATTGATGGGTGGTTGATGGATGATGTTGATGATGATTGATAATGGATGGGTGATGAATGATAGATGATGAGTAGAGATGGGTGGGTGGATGGTGGATGGATGATGGGTAGATGATGGATAGATTACAAATGGATGATGGATGATAGATCAATGAATGATGAATGGGTGATGTATGGATGATTGACAGATGATGGATGATGGATGAATGGTGGATGGATGACAGGAGATGGATGATGGATGGGTAGGTGAATGGTGGATGGATGGATCAATGATGAATTATGGATAGATGGGTGGGTGGATGGGGATGATGGATGGATAATGATAGATAGATGGTTGATGGATTGATGAATGATGAATGGGTGATGTATGGATTATGGATGGATGTTGGGTGGATAATGAATGATGGATGATGATAGATAATGGATGGATGATGGATGGATTATGAGTACAGATGGGTGGGTGGATGGTGGGTGGATGATGAATGGATGGATGATGGATGGATAATGGATGAAAGAAGATGAGTAGATGATGGGTGGATGGATGGACAATGGATGACAGAAGATGAGTAGATGATAGGTGAATGGATGGATGGGTGATGGGTGGATGATGGATAGACAATGATAGATGATGGATGATGGATGGATAATGAATGAATGGATGACAGAAGATGGATGGATGGATGGATATGGATGACAGATTATGAGTAGATGATAATGATGGATGGATGGATGATGAATGGATGATGGGTATATGATGGATGGGTAATGAATGGATGACAGAAGATGGATGATGGATGGGAAGGTGGATGGTGGATGGATGTATCAGTGATGGATGACGGATGGATGGGTGAGTGGATGGTGAATGGATGATGGGTGAATGATGATGGATAGATAGTTGGTGGATTGATGAATGATGGGTAATGCATGGATGATGGATGGATGGATGGATGGATGGATGGATGGGGGTGAATGATGGATAAACCAGCACAAACCTAGTCATTTATATGACAAGTGGAGAGGGGGGCAGTTAAGAAGGGTGAGAGTAAGTGGAAAGGATAAAGGAGAGAGGCTTTTGCAGGACGAGATGTCACCATAATCTGCAGAAGTCCAGAAGCTTCCCAGACTCTACAGACAGAGGGGTCAGAAGGATTGTCCTGGGGAGCAGTGGACGGGTGGCTGAAGCAGGTGGCAAGGCGTCCAGGCAAAGTGGGATATTTTCTGAACCACAAGCCATGCTGAGAGTCAAGGGGAAGGGCAGAGATATGGCAGCCAGGAGCTGGATCTGCCCAGGTGTGGGGTGCCCGTGGGTGCTGAGAACAAGGCACCGGCTGCCACCAGAGAGCCCATGAGGGCATGGAGGCAAGGCTCTGGGCTTGTGAGCAGCTGCAGTGTTGGGACCCTCACTCGAAGCCCCAATACTACCTGTGTCCCCTCTGCACCACAGGAATGGCCCCTGGGCACTGCAGGGGTGACCCCCCCCAAACCATAAGGACAAAGAAAGGCAAGGTGCTCCGGAGACAGGGCTCAGCAGGCTGGGCACAGGCTTCACCCACAGGGGCCCCAGTTCCATCCCCAGCACCAAAGTCCTCCTAGCACCGCCAGCCACAAACAACCCCGAGCACAGAGCCAGGAGTAGCCCCAGCACCACTGGGTGAGGCTCCAACAGCGCCTCCCCACCCCAAACGGAAAAGCTCAGGATGACCCCTTGCAAACCCAGACTTCTGTCCTCAGTGGGGGACAGACGGAGCTTTCGATTCTCGTACCTCCACGGGCTGGGGGTGGGAGCTCCACGGGCAGGGATCCCTGAGTCCTGTCGCAAGTGGATGGGTAGTTCTGTGTCCCAGCGAGGAGGCAAGACCGCACCACCACCAAGCGCAGCAGAGAGGTGCCCCAGAAAGTGACGTGGCAAAGTGGCCAGGTCCTCAGAAGCCACCTGAACAGCGCCCTGAGCAGTCGGGGACCCTGTCCCTGGCTTCCAGGCTGTGACCCCCCCACCCTGCTGGGTCCACCCTGAACTTCTGTGTAATTCTGCCAGTCTGGAGTAATTTGTTGACTTGAAGGCTTGATGCAGAAACAATGGCCGTGTTGATTGCTGTTTCCTTTTTTTTTTTTTTTGCTTTTTTTGGGTCATACCCCGGCGACGCACAGGGGTTACTCCTGGCTCTGCACTTGGGAATCACCCCCGGCGGTGCTCAGGGGACCATATGGGATGCTGGGAATCGAACCCGGGTCAGCTGCGTACAAGGCAAATGCCCTACCCACTGTGTTATGTCTCCAGCCCCGATTGCTGTGTTTCCAACCTCACACTCTCCTCACCACACCAAGGCCCAGCTTCCGAGAGAGCCCCAGGGAGCCACTGCAGGAAGACAGGATGTGCAAGGATTTACGCCAGCCAGGGGGTCCTATGGGTAGCTTGGAACTGGGTGAGGCCCAAGAGGGTGGAGGGAGAGTGAGTGCTGGAGGGATCGAACCTCGAGGGCAGGAGTGGGGTGAGGAGATGGGCCAGCGTTTGGCGGAGTCTGGCTGGCAGATGGGGGAGCTTGGGGTGGTGGGAGGTGAGTCTAGGGTGCCAGGTGGGGAGACGCAGAGCTGACCGTTGCTCTGCAGGTGCCCGGGCTGGTCAGGGAGGAGGACCAAGCAGAGCAGGACTTTCCTGTCCCCCACTCCCAGTGGACTCCCCAGCCTTCTGGCATCTTCCTTCCCTCAACTACCTGCCACCTGGCCCACCCCCAGGACCCAGCCACATTTTGGGAAGGGGATGTATGCGTGGACCCCCACTTTCCCACACTTCTATTCACTCTCCGCCAGAACATTCATGAGACCTGTCATTGGAAGACTAGAAGGACCTAAATTAGACGATAATAACATTAATTAGCATCCTTCTAGCATCCTTCCAACGAGATGTGACAGGCAACCCAACTCGAAATTACTTGCATAAGGAATCTCCTGGCTGTGCGATTGGAATGCCCAGAGGGAGATCCAGCTTCAGGATGAGCTTGATCCAGGGGGGCTTTAGTCAGCCTGAGACCTCCATGTCCCTTTCTTTAAGATGATCTCCATCCTTTCCCTCCTAATACATCAGTCTCATTCCCAGACTGAATTCCTTCATGGTGGGGAAACAGTTGACAGCAGTTCTAGGCCCCTGACTCTTCCTTCTTCATAACCAGAGGCATAGAAGGGGCTTTAGCACAGCAGGTAGGGCGTTTGCCTTGCACACAGCCGACACGGCTGACCCAAGTTCAATTCCTCTGTGCCTCTTGGAGAGCCCAGCAAGCTACAGAGAGTATCTCACCCGCACGGCAAAGTCTGGCAAGCTCCCCGTGACATATTCAATATGCCAAACACAGTAACAAGTCTCACAATGTTACTGGGCCCATTCAAGCACATCCATGAACAATGGGAGGACAGCGACAGTGACAGCCCTCAAGTTTAACAACAACTTCAACTACCTGATTGGGCCAACTTTCAATGACAGCAAAGGCCTTGCGCCAATCATGGGGCCCAGAAGGAGGCTGCACATGTGCACATGTGTGGGTTGAAGCCTGTACTGATAGCTTAGCCAATGCTGGGGACAGGGACCAGGAACACTGTGACAGTATAGGACCCCGCCTAGCCGTTCAGCCCCATCAGGTGACAGGCTCCACACAGCCGGGAGGGAGGGGCTGGCAACCCAGTAGCGAGTAGCATAGCGCTCAGCGAGTGTCAATTTTGCTTTTTTCTTGAAAGCTTGGGTAAAAGAGAAAGAGCTTCGAATCGGAAACGCCGATTTGAGTCTTTTACACTCTCTCACCTCCATCTTCAAGGTCACGCAGAATTGCCAGCTGGTCCTCAGGCGGCACTTTGTCTCTGCCGTTCCCCTCTGCCTCCCCTTCCGGCTTCCGGTCCCCTGGACCCCTCCTCCCATGCCCTCGTCTCCATCTCTACAGATGCCCCGAGCTCTGTCCTCAGCCCTGCCTGCCCCCATCCCGGGCCGGCCATCCCGAGCCCCTTCCTCCCTCCCCGGCCCCCATCTCCAACCACCCACTCCCGATGCTTCTGAGTTCAATTTTATCTCGTCCAAATTGCTTTATTGGTTCTGCAGAAAAACAAGTCGAGCAAGAGCCATTACAGACGTGCACGGTGTGCATTAGACTCAAAAAATATTTAAGGAAAATACTCTGGCAAATGGAATCAATAAACTCCACATCGAACAGTCCCGGGGAAAGAGGAAGAGCCGCCTGCCTTCAGCTGGGAGTGGGAGATAATGGGATCTGGGGCAAGAGCTGAAATTGTACCCCCCCAACAGAGCGACCCCCCACAGAGAGCCCCCAGCCACAGAGCTGCCCCCCACAGAGGGAGGGCCCCCTCTTTCTGCAGTCACCACCGGCTCTCCTCAGCTTCCCCTGCTGAACCTGCACCTGCACCCCCCACCCTCACCCCCCCAGGCCTCCACTCTGGCTGCTGAAGACCCCAGGGCTCCCTCCCACACCTGCCCCAGGGCAAGTCTCTGAGGTGCTGATTAGGAAAGGGAGCGGGAAGGGTGGGGGGTGAGGGGCGGGGATTGGGGGAACCGAGGCATTTACACTGCGGTATTTTTAGACTCAAAGATTAAATCTTTAATAATCATAATTTTTTTTCTTGCAAGAAAATGAGAGTTTGGTGCTTGTAGCTTCCCTCCTCTTTGTCCCTACGGCAGAATGGGGAGAAGGCAAGAGCCGGGGAGAGGGGAGAGAGAAAAACCTGGGCAGAGAGACGAGGGAGAGAAAGCCCAGCCATGCATCCGCGGGGCACCAAGCCTGGCTGGTGGACGAGAGGAAGGAGGGGCCCAGTCTGGCAGCCTGGAGCGTAGGGGGGCTCCCAAGCCCCATGGTTCACTCTGAGGAAACAGCAGGACTGCAGGGTCTCCGATGACCCTGTTCTGACTCGTCCCCAGAAGGCCTTTCCCCTCGTGGTCACCACGTGCCCCAACCACGTCCCACGATGCTCTGTCCCCAGCATCGTCCAGCCCTCAGCAGCCAGCCCCATCCACCCAGGAGAGCAGGGAGGACAGCAGGGCCCGAGGTCGCTTTCAGGCCACCCATCACAACCACCGTCTGTGCAGAAGGACAAACTGCTTCCCCAGGCAGCCTCAGTTTCCCCTAATCACAACAAAGGAGTCAGGTCTGACCCATAGTGCCGCCACATCGGCAGGAGGTGCGAATCTGCCCACCCTCGCTGCCACAGGCTCAGCACCAGACACGATGTGCGACCCAAGCACCCGAGGACTGAAACCCACCCCTGCCCACGCACTGACCCACTGCTGCCCAGCACCTGACCTCACCCCCAAGCATTTTAAGCTTAATATAGCGTTATCCTTTCTCCTCCCTTAAGGAACTTATGTTTGAGTTACAACCACTGAAATGTTTCTGGGGGCACATCCATTTTTACTGGGGCACTCCCAATCCTTCGTGTTTTATCTTGAACATCTCCTTTGTGTCCTACTCCCCCTGTCTCTTAGTCACAAATATCTCCTAATTATACGTGGTACCTTGTAAAGTCAACAGTTCTGGAATTTGTATATGTAAGAGAAATATTTACTTTTCTCTTTCCTTTGTGTCTTTTCTTATTTATATTTTAGAGCAATGTCCTTGTATAGACACAGGAAAAGAGTTAATGCTGTGTGTTTGTAATATGGGAGTTAATGGACTATGAAAATATTTACTCCTGGTTATTTATCATATTTACTTGACTTAAGCCTCAGTTGCCTTAGATTGACCTTAGTTCCTTATACCCCAGAAGGTGGGATCCTATCAGGTAAACCATAAGCTACCCTGGCTTCGATGTGGGACAGCCTAAAGGCCATAAGAAGTAAGAGCCAGTTAGAATAAGTTAAGAGCATGGTCATGGAACAAATTCTCTCATGACCCAAAAAGAAGTAACCAAATAAGGACCCTGTTTGTATTACAAAAAACTAACCTAGTCTGAGAACTGTGGTCTGGGAAATATAACGAGGTGTTCCCAGGAGAAACCTTCCTTTACCAGGAGTCCAGAGAGACCATCTTAAGCTTAACCTAGGGTATAGATAAAAGTCTATATATCTTATTGTATTTATACAAAATGACTAGAAATATTATTAAGAAATAAATTGATATGATTGCTTTAAATGGATTACCTGTAAAGGAAGGGAGAAAGCAATGTGGCCCTAGATAGTATGCCAACTTTGGTCGTATCTTCTAGAATGAATCTAGAGATCTGGAGCTCCTGGATGAAATTTTGTCATTGGGTTTGAATCTAGAAGAATTTCCCCCGAAGGAAGCACTTTGCATCTGTTCATATTTGTTAATGTTCACTATTTTTCTATAATAATCCTGACTGATTTGAATAAGGTTGCCATTAGTTACCAGAGTATGAACACATATCTTTGTCTATCTGCCCAGGCGATAGTCAGGAAGACTATTCTGAACAATATCCCGAATATGGGATCATAACTCAGACATCTCCGAACGCACACAGGGAGGCCT